>RPOG01003600.1:1359-59979 GCA_008086565.1 Thalassoma bifasciatum | reverse complement strand
GCATCAAAGCCAGATACTAGTTTTAATCCCCTGATCGATCCAAAGGAATCCTGCGGCCCTAAAAAAAGCTGTCCACCCTGCCCGGAAGGAATCGGTTTTCAGAAACGGAACACCAGTCCCGCTCCCAAAAAAAGCAAGGACTTGACCATCAAGGCGGATCCTCTGGGTTATAAAAATGCGTTTGCAGGAGAGAGAGAAGGGTTTTTTTTAGCATGCTTGTGTTGTCGTTACTTCTGCAGAGCTCACCACTTACTTTGTTCATATTACGAACAACACTTATTTCATAAAACTTAAGTTGACTAGCCAGAGGAGACGACGAACCTGAGGACTCGGAAGGAGATCTCGTTCGATCGGAATCACGTTGTCACTTGATCACAACATTCAATTCTGAAGTTCTAAAGAGGCCTACCCTGGCCTTCCTTCAACCAACGGTGCTTCAGACGTCAAGAATAAGCCTCTACACAAGTTCTTCTCTGATGACGGTATACACAGTTTTTATACGAGAGTCCAGGGTTGCACATATATCATCTCTAATTTGCGCGACTTCAGTGCACAGCGCGGTTATAGCCGCTAGCACTGTTCGGTTTGTTGGGTCCGCCTCCTCGCTCATGTTGTAGGGGCTAGTTGTCTCACTCGGGCTTGGGGTTGGTTCAAGGCCTGTTCAAGTTCCGGCTGCTCGTTTTGTCTGCCTCTCGACTTTTTCATCGTTTTTTAACTTTCTAGTCTTCAGTTACACGTCGTTGTCCCCTTTACATTGCACCTAGAGCACTTTGTGACGGATTTTAAACACTTAAAAGATGTTTGTGCAAAGAAAGTTACTGGAGCCACAGTTTACACGTCTTACTTCTTCATTGCTCAGCAGCGCCCCTCTGATGAAAAGTTTACATCCCCTGGTGATTTTGGCCTGATTCAAAACTTATGGAGCAAAGTCATCTGGGGTGATGAGACCAAAATTGAACTTTTTGGCCACAACCATGAACGTTCCATTCACAGAGGAGTCAACAGGGCCTATGATAAAAGGTAATCCATTCCTACTGTGAAACACAGAGGTGGATCACTGATGTGTGGGGGGGGGGGGTGAGCTACAAAGGCTCAGGAAACTTTGTCAAAATTGATGAAGGGATGAATGCAGCATGTTATCAGAAAATACTGGAAGAAAATTGGCACTCATCAGCCTCATGGGATGTACATGGACGTTCCAACATTACAATGATTCTTGGACATCATGAAGCACCTTCACAAGGTTTTACAGAGTGAACATACCCTACCCTCATCCACTGAGTGTGGTCTTGCCATGAGACTCATCACCTCCTATGCAGTTAGGTTAGTATGCAGGGATTCTTTGTGACTATGTTGGGATTGGTCAACCATCTGCATCTTGAAGTAGAACAAAGGTTACATGTGTAACCACAGTTCTGTGAATCCTGAATGAAAGCCAGAGCCTCTGGTCATTAAGAATCATCTTTACTAGAGTGAAGGTTCCAAAGGAACAGATCCTCTGATGACACCTTTTGGGGTCATCAGGGGGTCCTACATGAGTTTGTTGGTATAGCTAGGACGCATGTCCTGCAAACACAGGTATCATTCAGTGCTTAAGACATCGCGGCCTTCCAGGGTTTGATTGTGTGATAGCTACAATCAGAGAATAACAATGGATCTCAACACAGTCAGTAGTTGTTGAGAAAGTTCCAGTTTGGACCAAAGTGTTTGACTGACTGACATTTCCACCTTCAGAGCCATGCTGCTATCAGAGCTACAACAAGAACGTCTCTACAGACCAGATTTGGAGCTTTCTGCTGAAAAGACGTTTTTCTATTTGATAGTCTTCTGCTGCTCTGAGTGTTTCCTGATTCAGGTCCAATCAGTCCTCTGGGGAGGATTAAACCAAACCAGATCTTTTTGTTGTAAAATAAAGATGTTTTTTTTTTTTTTTTTCCGCACATTGAGTCTTTGAGCTCTTGTTGTCTGGTTCTACCTCAGTGTGTCCAGTCTGCAGAGTGGATCCTCCAGTCCAGCAGACAGCAGCCTCACTCCTGAGTCTCCTGGATGATTGTAGCTCAGGTCCAGCTCTCTCAGGTGGGAGGGGTTAGAGCTCAGAGCTGAGGCCAGAGAAGCACACCCTCTCTCTGTGATCAGACATCCTGGCAGACTGGAGTCAGAGAATTAAATCAGACAGTGAGAAATACAGTACCTGTTTTGTTGTCTTTTATTCTTACAACCCAAAACCTGACCTTAGGGTGTCCAATTCACAGTGAGGACTCTTCAGTCCAGCAGACAGCAGTTCCACTCCTGAATCCTTCAGGTGGTTGTTACTCAGGTCCAGCTCTCTCAGACTGGAGGACTGTGAGCTGAGGACTGAGGACAGAGCTTCACAGCTTCTCTCTGACAGGTTACATCCAGAAAATCTAAAGGACATCGACATATAAGCTTATCTACAGTTACGTTTCAAATGCTATAAATCAAGTATGACATTGTTCATTTTATAAAGGGTGTGTTGCCTTTAGCCCATTTTTTTTTAGGAGTTTTATTTTGAAGGACACACTGCGAAGGAGTGATGGGTGTGGCATCATATCTGGATACGGAGTAGAGTTCCTCTGTATGACTTATCTGTTCATTCGTATGCTGAGCGCTGCAGAGGCAGCATTGTGAGTATTCTTAATTCATGGGTATATTCTGTTAGATTTAAATGTATACGTGTTACAGTAAAAACACTACTTAAAAATATATAAAGTCTGAGAAAAGTGTTTTTCTTTAGAAGCTGTTTTTGTCTTTGTTGTTATTTTCATAGCTTTCACTCTGCCCTTGTGAAGTGTACTGCGGAGACATACATTAAAGTCAACAAACATCCTTCATATGACTCTCTGTCATTTCTCAAGAGAAGGTTTACCTGGTTGTAAATGCTACATTATCCTTTGTAGTCAGGATAACACAAATGGTATTTATTGCTTCGCCTATATATAATTGATTTTCTGTCCATCAAGCAAAGTAGCTAAATTTACAGATGGCTTGAGATGAACTTTTTTGCACCTCAAAGAGCACATAATTATATGATCTCACTTAGGCTTCTTGGTGACTGTCTCCGGCAAACTAAATTTTTTCTTTCAGCCCTATACTGACCTCAAGCTTTCCAGTTTCCAATGTGAATTCTTTAGTTCAGCAGACAGCAGCCTCACTCCTGAGTCTCCTGGATGATTGTAGCTCAGGTCCAGCTCTCTCAGGTGTGAGAGGTTAGAGCTCAGAGCTGAGGCCAGAGAAGCACACCCTCTCTCTGTGACCAGACAACCTGACAGACTGGAGTCAGAGAATTAAATCAGACAGTGAGAAATACAGTACCTGTTTTGTTGTCTTTTATTCTTACAACCCAAAACCTGACCTTAGGGTGTCCAATTCACAGTGAGGACTCTTCAGTCCAGCAGACAGCAGTTCCACTCCTGAATCCTTCAGGTGGTTGTTACTCAGGTCCAGCTCTCTCAGACTGGAGGACTGTGAGCTGAGGACTGAGGACAGAGCTTCACAGCTTCTCTCTGACAGGTTACATCCAGAAAATCTAAAGGACATCGACATATAAGCTTATCTACAGTTACGTTTCAAATGCTATAANTCAGGTGTGAGAGGTTAGAGCTCAGAGCTGAGGCCAGAGAAGCACACCCTCTCTCTGTGACCAGACAACCTGACAGACTGGAGTCAGAGAATTAAATCAGACAGTGAGAAATACAGTACCTGTTTTGTTGTCTTTTATTCTTACAACCCAAAACCTGACCTTAGGGTGTCCAATTCACAGTGAGGACTCTTCAGTCCAGCAGACAGCAGTTCCACTCCTGAATCCTTCAGGTGGTTGTTACTCAGGTCCAGCTCTCTCAGACTGGAGGACTGTGAGCTGAGGACTGAGGACAGAGCTTCACAGCTTCTCTCTGACAGGTTACACCCAGAAAACCTTTTAGGATACACAAACATGCAAGATAAAAAAAATCCTGTTATTTATGATATTATTCAAAGCCTGTCATGTTCCTTCTATATTAGGGTGCGGTCACACTGGCCACCTGTGCCGCGCTTAGGCACACTCTAGCCAATTAGTTCGGCTCGTTTGGTTAGTGTGACCACAAGTAAACCATGCCGTACTTCTCAGCTTCAGCAAGGTTGGGAGCGGTGTGTTTGGGCACAGCTAGCTTCATGCACGTAATGCATGACGTATGATTGTCGTGACTGCTCCTCTCTACAATTATTTAAAACAATGCAGGGGTGTTAGAGGACTGTGTCAGTCCAAAAAAACTTAACAGAAGCCCAAAAATTGGAGATGATGTAACATTTTTCTCCATGTTCTCTAATCTCTTAACTTGGATGAAACCCGTTTCGTAAGCAGACGCTTCATAGTGACATTGGTGGCCATGTGTGTGTCGACATCCATGCTGAAGTCTGGTTAATGTTGTGATTAGTGTGACCGTCAGCCGTACTGTCCTGCAGGAAAGCGGCACTGCTGGGTGTAAATCGCACTGTAGAACAGCAGGGTTTCAATAGCCAGAGTGACCAGACCCTTGAATAAAGGAAAAATTCACTGAATGTCTTGGCTTCCCTTACAAATGCATACTTGTTATTTGAAGAACTTAAACATGTCAAGCTCTGTTAAGATGTCACCTTGGTTTCTGTTTACTGTTTCAGACAATGAATGATTTTACCGTGCCTTTTATCCTGACCTGAGAGTTTCTACTTTACAGTGAGGACTCCTCAGTCCAGCAGACAGCAGCTCCACTCCTGAATCCTTCAGGTGGTTGTTACTCAGGTCCAGCTCTCTCAGACTGGAGGACTGTGAGCTGAGGACTGAGGACAGAGCTTCACAGCTTCTCTCTGACAGGTTACATCCACTCAGCCTGGAGAAGAATAAGTGTTTAGCACAGACACAATGTTTCAATTGCCATGAACCTGTCATTTCTGCACCTACACAGCTTTGTTTGCAGCTTTGATCACTGGCAGCAGCCTCAGAAGACCCTTCTCTGAAGCAGAGTATTTCTTCAGCTCAAACAGCTCCAGATCTTTGTCTGATGACAGTAAGATGAAGACCAGAGCTGACTACTGAGCAGGAGACAGTTGATGTGTGGAGAGACGTCCTGATCTCAGGGACTGTTGGATCTGCTCCTCTAGAGAACGATCATTCACTTCATTCAGACAGTGGAACAGGTTGATGCTTTTCTCTGCACACACATCCTCATTCAGCTTCTTCTTGATGAACTGGACTGTTTCCTGATTGGTCTGTGAGTCACTTCCTGTCTGTGTCAGCAGACCTCTCAGGAGACTCTGATTGGTCTGCAGAGAGAGACCCAGGAGGAAGCGCAAGAATAAGTCCAGGTGTCCGTTTGGACTCTGTAAGGCCTTGTTCACAGCACTCTGATGGAGATGAGTCAGTTTAGGTTTGCCTCTGAATAGCTTGGACCACCAGGATGTTGTTTGTTCTTTCTCCATCAGGTTGAGTCCAGACTTGGTGAAGGTCAGATGGACATGAAGAGCAGCCAGAAACTCCTGAATGCTCAGATGGATGAAGCAGAAGACCTTGTCAGCCTGGTACAGTCCTCTCTCCTCTCTAAAGATCTGTGTGAACACTCCTCTCATGTGACTCCGACGAGACTACAGCTACGGTGTGAGACAGTCCAGACTAACATAGAAGATCAGGTTTCCTTTCTGCAGCTGCTCAAAAGCCAGTTTTCCCAGAGACTCAATCATCTTCCTGCTCTCTGGACTCCAGAGTGGATCAGTCTCAGCTCCTCCTTCATACTTGATGCTCTTCACTTTGGACTGAACCAGCAAGAAGTAGATGTACATCTGAGTCAGGGTCCTGGGCAGCTGCCCCCACTCTCTGCTCTTCAGCACATCCTCCAGAACTGTAGCAGTGATCCAGCAGAAGACCGGGATGTGGCACATGATGTGGAGGCTTCTGGAGCTCTTGATGTGGGAGATGATTGTTGTGGCCTGCTCCTCATCTCTGGATCTCTTCCTGAAGTACTCCTCCTTCTGAGGGTCACTGAACCCTCTGACCTCTGTCACCATGTCAACACACTCAGGAGGGATCTGATTGGCTGCTGCACGTCGTGTGGTTATCCAGAGGCGAGCAGAGGGAAGCAGGTTCCCCCTGATGAGGTTTGTCAGCAGCACATCCACTGAGGTGGACTCTGTAGCATCAGTCAGGATCTGATTGTTGTGGAAGTCCAGAGGAAGTCGACACTCATCCAGACCGTCAAAGATGAAGAGCAGCTGCAAATGTTGAAAGCTGCAGAGTCCTGCTTCTTTGCTTTGAGGAAAGAAGTGATGAACAAGTCCCACCAAGCTGAACTTTCTCTCTTTCAGCACATTCAGCTCTCTGAAAGTGAATGGAAATATGAAGTGGATATCCTGGTTGCTTTTGTCTTCAGCCCAGTCCAGAGTGAACTTCTGTGTTAAGACTGTTTTCCCGATGCCAGCCACTCCCTTTGTCAGCACTCTTCTGATTGGTTCCTGTCTTCCAGGTGGGCCTTTAAAGATGTCTTCTTGTCTGATGCTTGTTTCTGCTCTGTCTGGTGTCCTGGATGCTGCTTCAATCTGTCTGAGCTCATGTTCCTCATTGACCTCTCCAGTCCCTCCCTCTGTGATGTAGAGCTCTGTGTAGATCTGCTTCAGAAGGGTTGGGTTTCCTGCTTTAGCGATCCCCTCAAACACACACTGGAACTTCTCCTTCAGCTCAGACTTCACTTTACGTCTGCACTCTGCAGCATCAGTTCCTGAATAAAGAAAAAAGAAATGTAATGAATGATCTGAAGCTACAAACAGTCTGATGTGTTTCAACTTTCAAAAATCAGGATGGATTTGATTTGGCTCCTCTGAAATCTCTTCAGCACATTGGTTGTGAACAGTGTTGTGACTGCCTGTCTATTAGATAAATCCAGGTCCACAAAGTGATGCAGGAGCCGGCGGCCACAGGCTAACTTCTTTAATTGCCACTCTCAGTACATTCAGGAGAATCACACACACACACACACCCATACACACACACACACACACACACACACACACACACACACACACAAACACAAACACAAACACACACACACACAAACACACACACCTGGTGTTAAGCAGCATACGACAAAATCTACACTTCGGGTGTCCAAGTATACATTTCACAATAAAAGCATACAGTTCATTAAATATTACAAACAGTTTGTCACAGCTCAAAGATGTGATACAAATGTGTATCACATTAAGAGCAGAGTTTGAAATGTAAAACTCTCCCATGTTGCCTCCATTTGCTCTTTCCATCATGTTAAATGTGTTAAATCCTCTTACTGCTCTGCAGACAGTCAGCCAGCTCCTCCTGCTTCATTCTCCTCAGGAAGTGCAGAGTGATCTTCAGGAACGCCTCTCTGCTCCTCCTCTGCTCTTCATCCTCATCCTCCCTCTGACTCTCAAAGCATTCTGGGTCATCTGGACTCAGAGCTCTCTGGATCTTCTTCATCTCACTCTTTACAAAGCTGATAATGTTCTCCTGGAGCAGCTGGAGGAGAAGAAAATGTGGAGTGTAACTTATAGCAGGCAGAGCTGATGCTTGCAGTGTGATCAGGAAAGTCTTCAGAAAGCTCCAAACAGAATGAGTGTGTGCTCTGATTGTCAGGAGGAGCTGTGTTTGTACATTTACACACCATCAATATGGAGTCATCCAGCTGTGTTTGATGCTGCTGGACAGACTGACCAATGGGAGCCTCTGATCTCTGCTGCTCAACTCTGTGGAACAAACACAAGATCATGTAGTGGAGATCATAGAATGACACACAGTCTTCATGTGGTAGAGTCTATCTAGTGGATCCTTCCAGAAGCACTGCTGGATCCTCCTACAAACACAGGACACACATGAAGATACATGCTGAGTCCAGTTCTTTCTGCCTCCTGTCGTTTACTGCTGTTGGATCCTGATAGAAACACAAAGACTCAAACATGTTCACCTTCACAGAGAAAACACCAACCACAGTTAGGATCAAATGTTTCATGCACAACAACAGGAAGTTCACTCTCACTGTCTCACCTTTCATTAACATACATCTCTGCAGATTTAAATACAATATCTCTCCACATTGAGCCATCACTCTTTAAGGACACACAGCTGGGTCCAGATCCAGGTCCTGGTCCAGGAGAGTCTGGTCTCTGGTGTGTGACACTGACAGAATCACAAACACTGATGAGGAAACATGAAATATGAAGCATATTTGAGTTCTTGAAAAGCCCTCTATAAATAACATTTATTATTGTTGTTGTAATAATAATAATAATAATAATAATAATAATAATAATAATAATAACAGCAACAATAATAATAATAATAATAATAATAATAATAATAATAATAATAATAATAATAATAATAATAATAATAACAATAGAGCTGATAAAAAACAATGAAATAGAGTATTACTTTAGACCATCAGACTGACGCATGGCTTTGGAGTTGTGAAGATGAACTATAGACCAGTCACTCTTCAAGGACACACATCTGGGAGCAGGTCCAGGTCCAAATCCATTTCCTAACAATCCGAAGGACAGCTTGATGACATGAGACACAAACCTCTGACATCCTTCCATTTGAACAGCAGATTGATGTACAGCTTTGAAGTTATAGAGCTGACCTGTAGAGTGACACACAGAGGACACACAGCTGGGAGAAAGACCAGGTCTTGGAGAGTCTGGTCCATGCTGCTGCTCTTGGCTTCAACACACACACACACACACACACACACACACACACACACATACACACAAACACACACACACACAAACACAAACACACACACACACACACACACACACACACACCTGGTGTTAAGCAGGATACAACAAAATCTACACTTCCGGTATCCAAATACATTTCACAATAAAAGCATACAGTTCATTAAATATTACAAACGGTTTGTGAGAGGTGTGAGTGTGAATCCTGATGCTGCAGTGATGTGAGTGCTGAGCTCTGACATGGTGAAGAGTCATTGACAGTTAGAGATCCTCATCTCACCTCTGAGCTTTGCTCTGGCTCCCACTGTCCCCACACAGAGAGCTTTTAGAGGGAAGGGCTCCCTCCTCTCTGTCCTCACACGGATTCATAGCAGAGCCCCCACCTTCACACAAACACAACATGTTCATTCATTACAACAAACTTTACAGTACAAGGGGACTTTGGGTTATAGTGCTGATAACTCCTAATAACTTAACACTTAGCAGAGCTGCTCTTGGGGGAGGGGAGCAGCTAGGTATGGGGCATGAGAACTGACAGAACTTTGACAGAGCCGTTCAGTTTCTAAATATGCAGTCAATCAGTGCATGGAGCTATCTAAAGTTGTTTGCTCTTTGATTCAGCAGAGGGTGCTCTCAGCATAACTTTACCATTTCATTAATTCTTGACTTCAGTAAAAATAAAGATGACACATCGTTCTTATTTTATACACTCTGTGAGCTCCTCTCAACTGTTCCTTGACAACAAAAGTGTCATGCATCCTCTCTGACATCATTGGCCAAAGTCATTAGTCACACAGTTAGTAAACAACATTGTTAGTGCAAGTGCAAAGGTAGGTGCAAAGTTCTGTCAGGTCTCACACCCCATATTTTCACACCCCAAAGTGCAATGCATCTGTATAGGTGTGAACAGCTCATTAACATATGATGCATGAAGTGCTTACAATTAAATCTACTGTGATTGGTCAGTCTTTCTACATTGGTCATTTTTGGCTGATTATGACATGTGGAAGGTTTCTCCTCCCACTTATACTGCGTAGATAAAATCAATATTGATATTCATCATTAATGTATATTTAGTATTCATTTTTTTACACTTCATTCAGAGAAAAGACACATTGGCCAAGGACTAAAACACAGTAAAACTTTATTGAAAATACTACGAAAAAGGCTTTTTTAAAGTACGATGCAGACACACGAAAACAAGGGGATTGGACCCTGTGATGCTTTCAGATTTAAAACAGAAGGCTCTGAAAAAGCTTTTCTGGTTGCAAAGTTTTTCAGTCCCTTTCCAATTTACCTTAAAGAACAGAACACAGGTCAGGAAGATACACACTTTATAACTGAGCCAGCTTCTCAATCAGGTGTGACATCCTTCTCAAGTGACATCAGCTTTTTTTTAACGGAACTCCACGTCCATCTTAGGCAGTGACATCCCTCCTCTCCATCACCAGCTTAAACACAATCACTACAATCTGCACTGCTGCTTGGTCCTGACACAGTAACAACAATATATTTTAACAGTACATGTGCTTAATAGCTAGAATACGTATTTCTTTATTATTACAATACAGTCACTGTAGCTCTGTAGCACATCAGTGACAGAGAATAAGGTCTATGCAAAAAAAAAAAATAAGTAAATTTACAAGAATAATGTTGTAAACTTGTAAGAATTAAGTCATAAACTTTCAAGATAACAATCCTAAACTTACGAGAATAAAGTCATAATACAAGAGAATAATCTTGCGCGTATGCATCAACTGTGCAGGCTGCCTGTCATTGCTCCTGTCATTTCCAACTTTTGTGTGGTTTGGGACTTACTTTTTATCTTTATCGCTCTATTCTTTTGCCAGCTAGTTATGCTGGTGCTGTCTTGGTCCAGCCCTTGGGGATAGTTTTTGGACTTTAATACACCATGCAATGGAGTAGTTACAATTCAGCATCGTTTCAAGGGCAACAACTGACGCTGGCCAGCACAGTTTTTATAACAGTTATCATCCAAGCTGAGTTATGGAAACTCTGGACACACAGAGGGTTCAGAGGAGGAAAGAAGCTGTGATGGAAGAGAGGGACCAAGAACAAAGGGACGTTTGGAGAGCTCAGCCGATACCCCCATGAAACAATGGCAGGTTGCAACCACTCAGTTGCATGGTGTAAAAAACTCTCCTCAATGGCTGGTAGCTGCAAGCAAAAAAATAGCAATAAAGACAAAAATTAAGTTGAGAGGTTCAAAATGGTTGGAAACAAACAGGTGCAATGACAGCAAGCCTGCGAGGCTGATATCAGTAATTACTTTTCACTAGAACAGATATTTATTAGTGATACCCACAATCGAATTTCCACTTGTTGAAAAGAGATCATTACAAGTGGAAATGTAATTTTCTCATTTTAGATATCAGTATTTGCAGTTTCAAGCATGTTGGCATGACAGGCCAACATATTAGTTACATTAACATAACAGATATCTGGAATTTCTGACACTGAATTGAGAATGTTTAACCCCTTACACCACACAATTCTGGCCTATTTACCATGCTATGTTTCACAGCTTTTACCTGAAGAACCATAAGGTCAAAATTCAGCAGTCACACCTCATTTTAAAGAGTAAAGTCTCTAGTTTCTGAAATGTCATGCTTTTACATGTGGCCAAAGTCCACATCAGGATAAATGCAGCTAAAATGGTATTTTTTCTCTTGAAAAACTTAAACACAAACTTAGCAACTGGAATTTGAAGAATCTAAGCTTTCTGCTTTTCTGTAATGCCTATAGCATTCCGATGTTTGACAAAGGCATTACTGTTTATACTTTGATGGTGTCAGAGGAATGGCAAATGGCTTGATGGGAAATAAGAGGTAAAAGAGGATAAATTACAGAGTTCTTTGGGATGAAAGCAAGTTTTTTCAATGTGCAATAACATGTACTTTTGAATGTGTTAAAGCATCCAGTATCATAACTACATCTGTGCTATTTGCAACAAACCAAACCAAATGAAACTCAGATGGAAATTTGGGGGAGTTATGACATTTTTGACTTTGCACACACCTTCCTTACATAGAAATAAATGCACTAAAGGATCATGGGAGACCCATCCAAGATAGCAGTGATGCCGATACATTTGCTCCATTAGGCAGCGTCAGTCTATGAGGCGTCTATTTATTTAATGTCTATGGGCGGACCAATCCATGCTATTATCAATTCATTTATTTATTTTTGGGCCACAGAATGAAAAGCGTAAAAGTTGAAAATTGAAAATGGAAAAAACAGGTATTTAAGGCCTTTCCCGAAAACTAGAATCTGAGATGGTAGATGCAATAGTTATTTTTAAAACAGGGTCATTAAATAGTTTTCCAATTTTTGTTTCGGGACCGGAAGTAGAAAAAATTGCCCTAAATTTGATTTTTGACTTGCATTTCAAAATTGCAAATAGAATGAACAGACTGTACACAGACCGTCATTGTGTTTTTTATTTTATTTTTTAAATATAAAAAGAAAAACGGATGCCAGGATCCTGAATTTGTGTTTTGGGGCTTTGTATTGTGTTCAGGGTTTGGCTTTCTGTTCTTTATTTCCTGGGGTTTTGCTTCTTGGGTTATGAGTTATTCCTGGGTTTCCCTTATGTTTCTTGTTGTATGACGTGAGTATGCTGTGTCACTTCCGGTTGTGGAATTTTTTCTGTAGCAGTAAGCTGGTTTTTGCTCTCCCTCTTCCAGCGACAAATCCTCTTCACCTTACTCTTACTTTCACTCACTTCTGCTAAATCCTTTTTCACTAAGTCTGTTATCTACAGTTTGCACCAAGCACCCTTTCTTGCTCCGCGGTGAGCTCCTTTGTGGCGGGTTGACAACTGTTGCTTCAGTTAGCCTGTTAGCTTTCAAGCGCCTGCTATGGCTTCTCACCCGGTGTCTCCTCCTTCTGCTCGGTGCTGCCTTATGTGTCAGATGTTCAGCTATTCCTCGTCCTCCTTTACGGATAATAATACATGTATAAAATGTAGCCTATTTATAGCTTTGGAGGCGAGGGTAAGTGAGTTAGAAGCAGTTCTCAGCTAGCAGCGGTTGTTAGCCACCCCCCTGTAGCTAGTGTGGGCTGTACTAGCTTAGCTTCCCCCCCGACTGATCCCGAGCAGCCGGGATGCAGTGGCTGGGTTACTGTGAGAGGGAAGCATAGTCGCAAGCTTAAGAATCTCACATCGGATAACCAAAAAGGTCACATTTCAAACAGATTTGCCCCACTTGACAACACACCTGCTAAGAAGCTAAACACTCTGGTGATTGGTGACTCCGTAGTCAGAAATGTGAAATTAGCGACGCCAGCAACCATATTCCAATGCCTCCTGGGAGCCAGGGCAGACGACATCGAGGGAAACTTAAAACTGCTGGCAAAGGATAAATGTAGATTCCGCAAGATTGTAATACATGTCGGCGTTAATGACTCCCGACGTCGCCAGTCGGAAGTCACTAAGGTTAATGGTGGTGGTCTCTAAAAGTAGTATGGGAGGTCGAGCCTTTAGTTATCAAGCTCCTCTTCTCTGGAACAACTTACCAATGGAGGTCCAGGGGCCGACACCCTCTCGATTTTTAGTAGCAGACTTAAAACTTTCCTTTTTGATAAAGCTTATAGTTAGAGCTGGATCAGGCCTGAACCAGCTCGTAGTTATGCTGCTACAGGTCTAGACTGTTGGGGGGAAAACTGACACACTAGGCTTCTGTTTCCCTTTCTCCTCTATCTGTCAGTCTAACTTTTATCTTCATGCACTATTGTAGTTATTAGCCATGATCCTCTGGGAGTCTCTGAGTCTGTTTGTAGGTTCATCTGGATTGTTGCTGTGGATCTTCAAGCTGACGTGGGACGACCTGACTCCAGCTGCTGTGGCTTTGACAGTTGTCCAATTTTTCTTCTCTCTCTCTCTTTCTCTCTTATTCTCTCTCTTTCGCTCCCTCTCTCTCTCACCCCAACACAGTCGAGGCAGATGGCTGTCTAACATGAGTCTGGTTCCGTCCGAGGTTTCTGCCCGTTAAAGGGGAGATTTCCTTGCCACTGTAACTTGCTATAAGCTGCTGCAAAGTGCTACACTCATGGTGGATCAAGATGCGATAAGATTCCTTATCCTGTCTTGATGTTGGGTCTCTGTTAATAAAATAATAAAATACTCTAACATTAACAGATATCAACCTGCTAATGTTTTGTAAAGTGTCTTGAGATAACGTTTGTTGTGATTTGGCGCTATATAAATAAAGATTGATTAATTGATTAATTGATTGTTGTACCTGATCCTTGTGTTTCACCTCCAGGGTCCTGGATTTCCCTCCCCTGTGATTGCCCTCATGTGCTTCACCTGTGTCTTGTGCCACACCTGGGGTCAATTAGTTCCCGTGTATTTAATCCCTGTCTTGAGTTCAGTCAGCGTCAGTTCATTGTAGTGTCGTGTCAACGTAAGTTCAAGTTCCTTGTTTTCCCTGTGTTTGGATTCTGCTTTTTGAGGTTTGGATTTTTGTGTTCCGATCCTCTTTTGTTTGCACCTGGTCTTTTGAGTTTTGGACTTTTTGAGTTGAGAAGTAGGATTTTTTGAGATTAAATCTGCACCAGAGTCCTCCCCCCTCCAGTTTTTTTTTTACCCGGTCCTGCATCCCCCACCTGACAACGGAACACAAAAGCACAGCACAAAATCTCAGGTGTTGAGTTTCTTGTGTCAAGCATTTGAAGTTACTGGCTGTTAAAAATTCTATACTTTCTTTCTACACTTGCAATGATGAAAAAGCTCTGGGGTCTGAGCAATTTCAATGGGCGGAGTGCATCCACTCCTGGCTGAGTTAAATTCTACATCCAGGCATCAAGTCAGATTGTTCCCCTAATGACAACAACAATAAACAGGTACGGGTCCTTACAAATAGGGTACAATGAACTGTAACAAAAGCACAGAATTGTCTCTGTGGCGTTTCTCAGGAATAAAATACCTATTTAAAATTAATGTGTTGCATTGCGCTGCTGTGCCTGTTCCCTCCTCACTAACAGTTGCAATAATTGTTCTGTTTTTACAATTAACTGCTTTTTAACCTATGTTGTATTTTTTTTAAAACCATAAGACTTACAAACAAAACATACTTCTCTTACCCCACACACTCTCCACTAAGACACTGTGGTGACCACAATCATATATTAGGGACATCAAAGATAAAATAGTGTTACACTTCAACCAAAGAGTCTCTGTTTACATCCTCAGATTTTTTTATTTCAATCTTCAACTTGTTTCAATATTCAGTTTCTGCTTTCAATTTTTACATTCTGGTAAATATCAAACAGAGACACAGGACAGGTCTAATGTCTAAGGCCTCCTGACAGCTGAGGGGCCCTGATTAAACATTACAAACCACTTCCACCCTGGTCTGGTTCTGCTCTATCTAAAAGGATCTGAATCCTCTGGGACAGTAGAGACCTGGACTGTGTAAAAGGGTCTTCAGAAAAACTGAGACTGTCAGTGTTGGGAAAATATGTGACATCTGACCTCTTTATCCACGCTCTTTACTTCAGAGTACTAACAGTTAATAACTTAAATCCCATGAGCTGAGTTCAGACCTGTTCAGACACTCCCTGCATTTTTCTCTGATACTGTGACTCAGACTACCATTAAACTGCTGCTGACTCTACTCCACAAACACAAAGTGTAAAAAGAGTAAATCTTTGTCAAATCACTGCTCTTTAAATCAGAGAGAAAGTCTCCAACATATTTCAAAGAGCCAATCCGCATCCAGAAAGATGAGTAGAGTTGAAGAGTGATCCAGCAGCATGTGAGCACAGTGATCCTGATCATCAAACACATGCAGCTTTCTCTGGAAGATTCTCACCTGTTGAAGTCAGTTCAGCTCAGCTTCCAGACACTTTCCAGCTTCATGTGTAGAGAGAAGAAGCTGCTGCTTTGTCCCTCCTCAGTCCTGGTGTCTGTGTGCCTTTGATCTGAGGACGCCGCCACAGCCTCATAACTTCAGAGTGACGTCAGAGCCGCTCTCACCTGTGGCACAAACCCAGACAATGGGTGTGTCTCATTTACCCAAAATTCCATCCTTCTTCCCCCACTTGTGTCATTCACTTGCATCTTAGTCCCGCCCACCAGAGATGCATGAGAGAGACACAAGGAAATGAAGAGAGGAGAGAGGAAATGAGGAGATTCTTTATGAGACAAATGAGACGTCCTCTCTTCAAGAGCGTTTCATGACGTGGGGCATTTCAGTGATGACAGCATCAGCTGATTGGCTCTGGATCATCTGTCATTCAACTCTAACAGCTGTTTGTGAGTCTGCACATGTGCGCCGTAATAATACTAATCAAATATGAACAGTAACAGAGCTTTCACTCATTTTTTAAACCCTGTTTAACAAACACTTTCACATAAGGAAAACCTGAACTTTGTTTATTCTGTGTTCAGTTAAGATGTGCACACAATGGGGAGAAGGTAAAATGCGTCATTGTAGGTTTATTTATCCTTTGTCCAGGGCATACCTGACCGTGAACTCTCCACTTTTTTTAAGTTATTTTTTAGCTTTTGCGCCTTTTGATGGATAGAGCAGGACAGTAGATAGAGTAGGAAGGGGGAGAGAGTGAGGATTGACATGTGGGAAACAGGCCACAGATCAGATTCAAACCTGGGACTCTCGTAGGTGAACCTCATGGTGCCCAGCCTAATCCACTATGACTAGTCCATCTGCACCCCTGACCATAAACTCTTTAACTGATTAACTCTGTGGTGCATAGTGGTCACTACAATGGACACCCATTTAAAAGTTACTTACTCCTAAATTCAATGGTTCATGTGGTGCAAATTCATATTAGTCTGTGGCAGGATAATTTGTTTTCTTCTTAGGCCCTGAAAAATGTTTTCAGTTTTTTTTTCCCACACATATATATGCTTTTAAAGATGTTATGGTCAAACATTTGAGGGTGAAGAAGCTTATAAACTGTAAATTATTCAGTGTTGGAATGGATGAAAAGTTTTAAATGTTACGCAAAGCATTTAAAAAATGATTCATGAAATTACTAGAAAAAAAAGAGGTCATATTTAAGTTCACACAGTTTTATGTTGAATGCTCAGTTACAAATATTTGAAAAAAAAAGAAAGGGGAAACTTTTTTTTTCATGCCTTAAGACAAATAAAAACACTCAAGGGAGAAATCCTGACACTGATTTTCATAATTCATGCATCAGAGAGTTTATTTAACTTAAAGGAACACTGGCAAAGTTAGATTTCAGGGAAGATAGAAATCTTGTTTCTCTTTACAAACCTCCTGCTCATGAATGAAACTTCATAAATGGAAATATTACATGTTTTTATCCTGACAGACTTCCTCTTAGATTTAAGTTCTCTTTATGAAATCAGAGAAGTTGCAGGAAAATAAATAGGGGAAATCACTGATCTTAAACTAGTATTTTTGCTATATTTTATTTAACTATATGACACATTGGACAATGAATCTGACTGTAACAGTTATAAAAACTCAGTCTTGATCTGTTTCATTAATTTAATGACATCCACATATTATTTTTTTTTTTTTGTATTTTGAAACTCAACATAGAACCTTTTTAAGATCCCAGATTGCAAAATGTAAATTAGTGCAATTTCTCAATTGGTCTTAAGATTTTGATCAGATGTGTATCAGCAACCACTCATCAGGATTAAGTGGGGCAGCTTCCCACTGATTCCAGTGTTGTGGATTTTTTTGATTAAAGTAAGCAATTTACCCTACTGAAGGAAATTCCCAGATATCCTTACATATAGATGCCAGCTGTCGCGTTTGTCAGATGGCTGTCTCCAGGAGAAGACAAGGCCATAAACAAAAATATTGTTCTGTGGTAACTGGAGTCAAGCTCCCTGTCTCCAGGCTATTCACAGCACACAGCAGCTGAGCTGACCAACAGATTTCTGGCCATTGAGGATTTTAATGTTCTCTGTAATAGTTAAACTTGAACACATTCTGAAGATCCTAACAGGTCCTGAGTAATTCCCTCAATTCCAGGTTCACACTGTCAATTTGCTGATGTTCATTTGACTTCATGGACACAAACTTGTAAGATGTAATACCAGATATTATCTGTACCCCTCCTCATTGATCAGGTGGTATCCTGTCCCCCCCTACAATGCCCTGCTGCACCAAATGACAGCCAATCACCACTGGAGAAGGAACGTCCACAGGGTTTTTAAGGGAGACAGGCTTCTACTCAGGGGGACTTTTTTTCTACACAGGTTTTTGGGATGGGGAGGTTATGTTGGAAGAAAGGATGAGGGTTTTTAGGCTAAGAGTTTTGTTAGAAGGTTTAGGAAAGGTTTTAGGGAATGCAAGAGGTTTCTTTTCAGTCGTTGTTCATGTTGTTCAGTGTTATCAGTTGGTACAGAATATTTAACGTGCTGCAAATCTTTCAACACAGAAGCTGTGTTAAAGATGGCTAGACTTAAATAAACTTTTTCTGGATTCAAGCTAGATGGACTCTCCTGCTGATTTGGACTCCTCTTTTCATCATTGTTTCATGGGTAAATGTCTTAGAATTAGGAGACCTAGGATGAGACATTATGCAGTAGAAATGGGGGTCCTCCCCCACCTTATATTAAAGTAACAGATTTGACAAGTAACAAGCGAAAATTAGATTCAACACCAGTACTCCCTAAAACACGTGAGCTCATTAAAGGTTATACTAAGACCAAAATACTCCTAGCGTCCTCACTGTTGGAGAAATGCTGTACTGCTATGCTTGTAATCTATGTTATCATTCTGATGTCAAGAACAGACTGCTCATGCCGAAAGTAGATATCAGCTGTTTACACAATGTGGTTACATGATGTCCATTCAAATATTATCTGCCTGTTAACTGCTGATTTTTACATGACTAATGACTATACGATCACGCCTAGATGATGATTTCACTGTGATTAAAGAGCTGAACAACGGGGAAGTCTTTGAAGCTGATAGGAGTCAGAGTGCTGGATGCACGTCTGACCAGACTTCCCTTTTGCAAAAGCATAAACTCAGTATCTGTGTCTGGAGCTTCTTTCGACACCCGCAGCAGCTGATAGCCAGTTGGGTGCTTGAACCCAACATTTCTTGGTGCCGTGACCCGGATCCCAACATACCCATTTCCTGACCTGAGGAGGAGACCAGCCGAAGCCCGTCGACGGCCAGCCTGCTAAGGACAGAGCTGAAGAAAAGCCCTGGGACATGAATTCGCCACCAGGCTGGCAGACAGGAGTCGCCTCCGCTGGACAGGACTGGATTGACGGGACCCGACGTACTGCGGGGTCGTCCGAACCCTCCAACGAAATTTAAGTGAGTATCAGACTCGTAAAGACCCATTTGAGAAGTTAGCTCAGAGTTACATCGATCTAGTATCGGTAAGACGCAGGTTTACACTTCGTAAAAAATTAAAGGGTTTATTCCAGGTTAACTGGAAAGACGTTTGAAGACGTATTAAAACAGAAACCTAAAAATTTCTTAGCAATAAGAGTTTTTGGAAGATCTAAAACAAGGGTTTTTAGATAGACAGCGCTGAGGTGTGAATGTTGTGAGTGTGAATGTGGAGATATGAATGCCACGTCTAGTGTGTGAATCAGCGGGCTGGTGGAACCCTCTCGGTGCTAATGAAGCCAGCTGTCAGCTGAAGTAGCCAATGGGACCTCTGGATCGGGAGAAAATACACAAATTGTCATAATGGGAAACTGCAGTTCATGTTGTAAGTCTCCTTCTCTGGAGCACTGGGAAGGGGATATGAAATATATGGCTCGTTGTAAACAGACAAAACATGCCAAGTGCATGAAAAAATGGCAAAACAAATATGGAATTTCAGGGACATTCCATATGGAATAGTTAAAACAAGTAATTATTAAATTAGAAGCAAGTGCTGCAACCAAAAAGGGCAAAAAGAAAGCTAAAAAAGAGGAAGAGTTAAAAATAGCTCGTGACTGGTTAAAAGAAGCAGAGAAGAGGAGAGAAGCACTTGCAGATAAAAACAGAAAGGAGGACAAAGAGCAGAGAGACAGTGAACAAAGTGTGATGTTTATCAGGTCAGAGGACAATGGGCCTCATTCACGAATAAATGCGGAGAAACGTTCTTACTCCCCGCACGAAATGAGCAAATATGCAAAATCACCGTCGGATTCATGACACGTGCGCACCAGCCGGTTTAGAAGGAGGAGCATTCGTCCTTTTCGTCCGTGTTGCCTGCGTCAACCTCACAGCTCGTTCTCTCAGTGTCTCACCGGAGACTCGTCTGCAAACGCGCGTCCTGACCAGAGAGGTGATAAATGATCAGCTGACTCTCCTTGGTGCTGTGAGGGAGATCGTACTGCGTACCCGTAACATAAACAACACATTAAAACAGCTGCTGGATATTTTTGCAAACAGGTAAATGAATCTGAGTGAACAGCTGAGCTGTGTGTGCGTCATTTGCACAGAAAATGTTAAAAATCATAATAAGACGCAAATTACTTTACGTCTTCATTCAGTTTGCACAACTTTTTAAAAAAACTGTTTGTCAGAGCAGTCGACGATTTAATCAACATAAAATAATGTGACATTCTGATATGCACATTATCATATTTTGAATCTAATCTGAGTATTTAATTTAAGATTTAATATCATAAGCATGATGGGGACGAAAATGTGTCAGTTTCAGCGTTATTTCATAAATTCAGCCAATGCACAGTTTTTATTAATGAATTCTATTTAAAGCTTTTTTCTTTTACTGAAAGCAGTTTTAAAATGTTATGTTTTTAGTGAAAAGGGTCTGTGTTTTACGTTATATAGACAGCTGATCATTCATTATGTGTGCGTACGCATGGTCGGAGGCGGTTCTACATTTGTTCGCAAAGTAAGAAGAAATTCAGGTAAGAAAACTTTGATGAATCACATATTTGTGCATCAAACGTTCGTACGCATGATTTAGGCATGAATTTGTGCATATGAACGTTTTGTGAATGAGGCCCAATGAGAGTAGTGATGAGTCGTTCATGAACGATTCGTTCATTTGAACGAATCTTCTGGGTGAACGAACTGAACCGAATCACTTACTTGAAAAGATTCGCTCATTTATGAACTGCAGTTGCACTTCCCTCTCCTGACTCTTATCGCTGTCTCTCTTGACTGTTAGAGTCGCCCAAGTCCTCCCCCCCATAATCATATCATTTATGTTAATGATAGTAATGACTCAACAGACAAGACAGAGTCGGTCGGAAGTCCTGTGTCGCTCAAGCCCGCCCGCCCGTACCTCTCCCTCTTGTGTCACCAAACATGATGAAGTAGTGTATGTTTTGGTTTCCCGAAAATATATATGAGCTTTTTATGGCTGCTGTCGGTTCGCAAACTGCTTCGATATCCAAAATTACTCAGCTGACTGTTTTAAAATTAATTCTGATGGTTTCAAATAACGTTTATTTCATGACATAATCACTGACGGACTGAGAAAGCGAGACACAGGTCTGAGCTGGAGCTCCGAATCAGTGATTCGTGCTGACGTACTGAACATACTGAATGACGTGAATGAATCGCCAACTGAACTGGAGCTCCATGTCAGTGATTCGTACTGAACGTACTGAAGACACGTACATCCAGTACGTGAACGAATTGTGGAGTGAACTGAAGCTCTGTGTCAGTGATTCGTACTGAACATACTGAAGACACGTACATCCAGTACGTGAACGAATCTCGGAGTGAACTGAAGCTCTGTGTCCGTGATTCATACTGAACGCACTGAAGGTACTGAAGGCACGTACATCCAGTACGTGAATGTATCGCGAGCTGACAGAGACAGAGAGACTCAGAAAGAAGTAAAGCCCTTGACTGGTCCTGAAAATGTNAGGTCTGAGCTGGAGCTCCGAATCAGTGATTCGTGCTGACGTACTGAACATACTGAATGACGTGAATGAATCGCCAACTGAACTGGAGCTCCATGTCAGTGATTCGTACTGAACGTACTGAAGACACGTACATCCAGTACGTGAACGAATTGACCTCACTTGACTTCGAGACACAGTCACTAAGCATGACTTGTATGACTTCTGTGCATGTAGGTCATGCACTTGCTTAGAGCCTCACTTGACTTCGAGACACAGGCACTAAGTATGACTTGCGTGACTTCCATGACTTCCGTGCATGTAGGTCATGCACTTACATAGCGCTCGACTGTCTCTGTCTCTCTGAGTCTTTCTAGTAAAGCCCTTGACTGGTCCTGAAAATGTATATAACGTATTAATATCAAACACTCTGTATATTTTTGATAATATTTTTATACTTTAAAGTTGATAATTATAATGTTGTAATGTGTTGTAATGCAGAACCAGGTAGAACTTACAACAAACACATGTTGTACAAGAATATTCCCACAATCCCTTGGGAATGACTAGGTTGCTACAATACGTTTACATTGCCAAAACAGGTGTGACATAAAAAAATTGTACACACAGTTAAACATCTAGTTAAATAAGCTAAACAAATGTGCAAAAAGAGCATGCAGTGCAAAATATAAAATATCAATAAAATATTATTAAAATAGACTATATCTCTGTACATTAGACACATTACAACATTATAATTATCAACTTTAAAGTATAAAAATATTATCAAAAATGTACAGAGTGTTTGATATTAATACGTTATAAACATTTTCAGGACCAGTCAAGGGCTTTACTAGAAAGACTCAGAGAGACAGAGACAGTCGAGCGCTATGTAAGTGCATGACCTACATGCACGGAAGTCATGGAAGTCACGCAAGTCATACTTAGTGCCTGTGTCTCGAAGTCAAGTGAGGCTCTAAGCAAGTGCATGACCTACATGCACAGAAGTCATACAAGTCATGCTTAGTGACTGTGTCTCGAAGTCAAGTGAGGTAAATTCGTTCACGTACTGGATGTACGTGTCTTCAGTACGTTCAGTACGAATCACTGACATGGAGCTCCAGTTCAGTTGGCGATTCGTTCACGTCATTCAGTATGTTCAGTACGTCAGCACGAATCACTGATTCGGAGCTCCAGCTCAGACCTTTGTCTCGCTTTCTCAGTCCGTCAGTGATTAATTCATGAAATAAACGTTATTTGAAACCATCAGAATTAATTTTGAAACAGTCAGCTGAGTAATTATAGATATAGAAGCAGTTTGCGAACCGACAGCAGCCATAAAAAGCTCATATATATTTTTGCGAAATCGAAACATTCACTACTTCATCATGTTTGGTGACACGAGAGGGAGATGTACGGGTGGGCTTGAGCGACACAGGACTTCTGACCGACTCTGTCTTGTTTGTTGAGTCATTACTATCATTGACATAAATGGGTGTGGAGGGGAGGGCTTGGGCGACTCTAACAGTCAAGAGAGACAGAGACAAGAGTCAGGAGAGGGAAGTGCAACTGCAGTTCATAAATGAGCGAATCTTTTCAAGTAAGTGATTCGGTTCAGTTTGTTCACCCAGAAGATTCGTTCAAATGAACGAATCGTTCACGAACGACTCATCACTAGCTTAGACCAACTTCACTAACTTATGGAAGAAGACGATTCAGGCAAAGAAAACCTAAATCAGCCAATAGCAGCCCGGAGAGAAAAAAGACAAATCAAACCCCCCGCAAGAGATGCTGACGCAGAATCTTATCCTTTCGTTCAAGACCCTAATCTACAGGCCACAAACGAGGACGATAGATTTATCTATGTGTTCCGTCCTTGGATACTTGACGAAGCAGAAAAATATGCTAAAGGGTGCCACTGTTGAGACAAATGTATGACGTGCCAATGTCAATGTCAGATAAACTTATCCGGAATGCAGAGACAGAGAGATGTTTTGAAAAACTCAAAGTAGAACTAATGTCAGCAACAGTTCACTCACTGCCAAGACTACACCAAACCATTTACTCTTACTGTCGATAGTAAAAATGAAAAAAGCATGGAGGGAGAGAAATAGGTGATCTCGATCAAATTAACAAAAAACCAGTGTGACCAAAAGTCCTATTCAAAACAGCAGCTATATTGAGCCATGGGCCCTGCCATGTCTCAACAGGAGGGGTGGTAGACATAATATAGAAACACTTTCATGCTATATGATTTAATAGCTATTCAAACATAGGAGTTAATAGGAAAGGATTTAACATGGGAAAACCGTTCCAATGCAAATTTACTGTCTTCTGATTCTCCTCTTTCACAGGGAACTCCTCCCATCAAACCAGGCCATGAAAAGGAACTGCTGGTCTAGCCCACGCTGGGAGGGTCCCTATCAAGTACCGCTCTCCACACCAACTGCCGCAGAGAGGTCAACTTGGATACATTAGAGCCACTGAAAGCTACAACGTGTACTGATGGACGCATACGTGTAGTGGGGAAGGAAACTGCAGCTCTGTCTCTCTCTCTCTACTCCACACACTCAACTCAGCAGCAGCTGAGGCGGCTGGAAGAGCAGAGGAAGCTGGTTTTTTGTGACCTTGGATAGTTTTCTTTTCTCCTTTTATTTCTGGTGGGTCCAGTGGTCAAGTTTTCGGTTTTATTTCCAATTTTTAGGGATTTAGGAGTTTTCTTCGGGTAGAAGGGAGAATCCTGTTCCTGGCCCTCCCATGGGTTGGACAGTGGTGGCTCCCTTCTTTTGTTTTTTTTTTAGCTGGCACACCAGTATTTGTTGGTTTTGGGGGGAAATTAGTTATGGTGGGTTTTTTTTTTTTCTGATTTGGTCACTTAACCTGTTCTTCCTTTAATAAACAATAGCGCGGACTCTGAGGAAACGTTGTCAGTTCACATCACATCACATGGAGAGTAACACTTGATCCAAATGCTACACTGCCTGTATGCTCAACACTTTCACCCACTAACAAAGGAACACGAGTTTTATCTGACTGGTATTATGTCTGTGGTCATAAAGCTTACCCTTAACTCTCAGCGCAGTGGGGAGGCCTCTGTGCTATGGAGGCACGAACCGATCACTCGTTTTTCATGACGACATTACTTTTACTTGAGTTGTAGTTTCCTTGCAGGAAGTGCAGGAAAACGATTTGGCTGGGCTCGCCTTCACAATATAAGCTCGACTCAGATTTTGATCTGGGTTACACGAATTTATACAGTCTAAACTTGTGATGGATGTACTTTGACTGGCCTTAATGCTAGAAATCTGGGGTTTAACCTATTCCATACAGTCGAAACTTGGTTATGAATGTACTTTGGCTGGCCTTAATGCTAGAAATCTGGGTTCTAACTTATTTGATACAGTCTAAACTTTGTTATGAATGTACTTTGACTAATCTTTATGGTTGAAATCTGGGTTTTGAATCACTTTATTCAGTCAAAACTAGGTACTGAATGTATTTCGACTGGCCTTGCTAGAAATCTGGCTTTTAACCTATTTCATACGGCTCAACATGGTGATGAATGTATTTTGACTGGCCCTAAGGCTAAAATTCTGGGTTTCAACCCACTTTATATGTTCCAAACTTGGTTTATAATGTACTTTGACTGGTCTTAATGGAGAAATTTGGGTGTTGACCCATTTTTAACTGTCTAAACTTGTTTATGAATGTACTTTGACTGGCCTAAATGCTAGAAATCTGGGTTTTAACTCACTTTATACAGTCTAAACTAGGAACTAAATGTACTTTGACTTGCCTTAGTTCTCAATATCTGGGTTTTCAACTGTTTTGTACAGTCTAAACATGGCCAAGAATGTACTTTGACTGGTCATATACTAGAAATCTTGGTATTTACCCACTTTATACATTCTAAAATAGGTACTTAATGTTCTTTGACTGGTCTTAATGCTAGAAATCTGGGATTCAACTCACTGTACACTACCTAAACTAGATACTGGATGTACTTTGACTGGCCTTAATGCTAGATATCTGGGGTTTAGCCTATTTTATACAGTAGAAACTTGGTTTATAATGTACTTTGACTGGTCTAAATGTTAGAAATCTGGGTTTTTACCCACTTTATACAGTATAAACTAGGTACTGAATGTATTTTGACTGGCCTTAATGCTAGAAATCTGGCTTTTTACCCACTTCATACGGCTCAACATGGTGATGAATGTATTTTGACTGTCCATAAGGCTAGAAATCTGGGTTTCAACCCACTTTATATGTTCCAAACTTGGTTTCTAATGTACTTTGACTTGACTTAATGCTAGAAATTTGGGTGTTGACCCCCTTTTAACTGTCTAAACTTGTTTATGATTGTACTTTGACTGGTCTTAATGCTATAATCTGGCTATTAACCGTTTTTATACAGTCTTAACTTGGTTATGAAATTACTTTGACTAATCTTTGTGGTTGAAATCTGGGATTTCACTCACTTTATACAGTCAAAACTAGGTACTGAATGTATTTTGTCTGGCCCGAAATGCTAGAAAACTGGCTTTTAACCCATTTCATACGGCTCAACATGGTGATGAATGTCTTTTGAATGTCCATGAGAATAGAAATCTGGGTTTCAACCCACTTTATATGTTCCAAACTTGGTTTCTAATGTACTTTGACTTGACTTAATGCTAGAAATTTGGGTGTTGACCCACTTTTAACTGTCTAAAATTGTTTATGAATGTACTTTGACTGGCCTCAATGCTAAAAATCTGGGTTCTAACCTATTTTTTACAGTCGAAACTTGGTAATGAATGTACTTTGACCAGCATTAATGCGAGAAATCTTCGGTATACACTTTTATACAGTCTAAACTTGGTTATGAATGAACTTTGACTAATCTTTATGGTTGAAATCTGGGTTTTGAATCACTTAATACAGTCAGAACTAGGTACTGAATGTATTTCGACTGGCTTTAATGCTAGAAATCTTGGTTTTTACCCACTTTATACAGTCTGAACTTTGTTTTTAAGGTATTTTGACTGGCCTTAATGCTAGAAATCTGGGTTTTTACCCACTTTATACAGTCTGAACTTGGTTTTGAAGGTATTTTGACTGGTCTCAGAGCTTGAAATCTTGGTATTTTCCCACTTGATACAGTCTAAAATAGGTACTTAATGTACTTTGACTGGTCTTAATGCTAGAATTCTGGAAATTTAACTCACTGTACACTACCGAAACTAGATACTGGATGTACTTTGACTGGTCTTAATGCTAGAAATCTGGGGTTTAACCTATTTTATACAGTCTAAACTTAGTAATAAATTTAGTTTGACAAATCTTTGTGGTTGAAATCTGGGGTTAAGCTCACTTTATACAGTCTAAACTAGGTACTGAATGTATTTCGACTGGCCTCAATGCTAGAAATCTTGGTTTTTACCCACTTTAAACAGTCTGAACTAGGTACTGAATGTATTTCGACTGGCCTCAATGCTAGACATCTGGGTATTTACCCACTTTAAACAGTCTAAAATAAGTACTTAATGTGCTTTGACTGGTCTTAATGCTAGAAATCTGGGATTCAACTCACTGTACACTACCTAAACTAGATACTGGATGTACTTTGACTGGCCTTAATGCTAGAAATCTGAGGTTTAACCTACTTTATACAGTCTAAACTAGGTACTGAATGTATTTTGACTGGCCTCAATGCTAGAAATATGGGTTTTTACCTTCTTTATACAGTCTAAACTTGGTTCTGAATGTACTTTGACTGGCCTTAATGCTAAAAATCTGGGTTCTAACTTATTTTATACAGTCTAAAGATGGTTTTGAATGTTCTTTGACTGGCCTCAATGCTTGAAATCTGGGTTTTTACCCACTTTATATTGTCTGAACTTGGTTATGAATGTACTTTGACTCATCTCAATGCTAGAAATCTGGCCTTTAACCTTTTCCATACAGTCTAAACTAGGTGATAAATTTACTTTGACAAATCTTAATGCTTGAAATCTGGGTTTTAACTCACTTTATACAGTCTAAAGTAGGACCTAAATGTACTTGACTTGCATTAATTCTCGTTATCTGGGTTTTCAACTATTTTGTACAGTCTAAACATGGCCAAGAATGTACTTTGACTGGTCAGAATGCTAGAAATNCAAACAGTCTAAACTAGGTTTTGAATGTACTTTGACTGGCCTCAATGCTAGGAATCTGGGTTTTTACCCACTTTATATTGTCTGAACTTGGTTATGAATGTACTTTGACTCATCTCAATGCTAGAAATCTGGCCTTTAACCTTTTCCATACAGTCTAAACTAGGTGATAAATTTACTTTGACAAATCTTAATGCTTGAAATCTGGGTTTTAACTCACTTTATACAGTCTAAAGTAGGACCTAAATGTACTTGACTTGCATTAATTCTCGTTATCTGGGTTTTCAACTATTTTGTACAGTCTAAACATGGCCAAGAATGTACTTTGACTGGTCAGAATGCTAGAAATCTTGGTATTTTCCCACTTGATACAGTCTAAAATAGGTACCTCATGTACTTTGACTGGTCTTAATGCTTGAATTCTGGAAATTTAACTCACTGTACACTACCGAAACTAGAGACTGGATGTACTTTGACTGGTCTTAATGCTAGAAATCTGGGGTTTAACGTATTTTATACGGTCGAAACTTGGTTTATAATGAACGTTGACTGGTCTTAATGCTAGAAATTTGGGGTTTAACCTATTTTATACAGTCTAAACTAAGTAATAAATTTAGTTTGACAAATCTTTGTGGTTGAAATCTGGGGTTAAGCTCACTTTATACAGTCTAAACTAGGTACTGAATGTATTTTGACTGGCCTCAATGCTAGAAATCTGGGATTCAACTCACTGTACACTACCTAAACTAGATACTGGATGTACTTAGACTGGCCTTAATGCTAGAAATCTGGGGTTAAACCTACTTTATACAGTCTAAACTTGGTTTTGAATGTACTTTGACTGGCCTCAATGCTAGAAATCTGGAAATTTAACTCACTGTACACTACCGAAACTAGATACTGGATGTACTTTGACTGGTCTTAATGCTAGAAATCTGGGGTTTAACCTATTTTATACAGTCTAAACTTAGTAATAAATTTATTTGACAAATCTTTGTGGTTGAAATCTGGGGTTAAGCTCACTTTATACAGTCTAAACTAGGTACTGAATGTATTTTGACTGGCCTCAATGCTAGAAATCTTGGTTTTTACCCACTTTAAACAGTCTGAACTAGGTACTGAATGTTCTTTGACTGGTCTAGATGCTAGACATCTGGGTATTTACCCACTTTAAACAGTCTTAAATAAGTACTTAATGTGCTTTGACTGGTCTTAATGCTAGAAATCTGGGATTCAACTCACTGTACACTACCTAAACTAGATACTGGATGTACTTTGACTGGCCTTAATGCTAGAAATCTGAGGTTTAACCTACTTTATACAGTCTAAACTAGGTACTGAATGTATTTTGACTGGCCTCAATGCTAGAAATCTTGGTTTTTACCCACTTTAAACAGTCTGAACTAGGTACTGAATGTTCTTTGACTGGTCTAGATGCTAGACATCTGGGTATTTACCCACTTTAAACAGTCTTAAATAAGTACTTAATGTGCTTTGACTGGTCTTAATGCTAGAAATCTGGGATTCAACTCACTGTACACGACCTAAACTAGATACTGGATGTACTTTGACTGGCCTTAATGCTAGAAATCTGAGGTTTAACCTACTTTATACAGTCTAAACTAGGTACTGAATGTATTTTGACTGGCCTCAATGCTAGAAATATGGGTTTTTACCTTCTTTATACAGTCTAAACTTGGTTCTGAATGTACTTTGACTGGCCTTAATGCTAAAAATCTGGGTTCTAACTTATTTTATACAGTCTAAAGATGGTTTTGAATGTTCTTTGACTGGCCTCAATGCTTGAAATCTGGGTTTTAACTCAATTCAAACAGTCTAAACTAGGTTTTGAATGTACTTTGACTGGCCTCAATGCTAGGAATCTGGGTTTTTACCCACTTTATATTGTCTGAACTTGGTTATGAATGTACTTTGACTCATCTCAATGCTAGAAATCTGGCCTTTAACCTTTTCCATACAGTCTAAACTAGGTGATAAATTTACTTTGACAAATCTTAATGCTTGAAATCTGGGTTTTAACTCACTTTATACAGTCTAAAGTAGGACCTAAATGTACTTGACTTGCATTAATTCTCGTTATCTGGGTTTTCAACTATTTTGTACAGTCTAAACATGGCCAAGAATGTACTTTGACTGGTCAGAATGCTAGAAATCTTGGTTTTTCCCACTTGATACAGTCTAAAATAGGTACCTCATGTACTTTGACTGGTCTTAATGCTTGAATTCTGGAAATTTAACTCACTGTACACTACCGAAACTAGATACTGGATGTACTTTGACTGGTCTTAATGCTAGAAATCTGGGGTTTAACGTATTTTATACAGTCGAAACTTGGTTTATAATGAACGTTGACTGGTCTTAATGCTAGAAATTTGGGGTTTAACCTATTTCATACAGTCTAAACTAAGTAATAAATTTAGTTTGACAAATCTTTGTGGTTGAAATCTGGGTTTAAGCTCACTTTATACAGTCTAAACTAGGTACTGAATGTATTTCGACTGGCCTCAATGCTTGACATCTGGGTATTTACCCACTTTAAACAGTCTAAAATAAGTACTTAATGTGCTTTGACTGGTCTTAATGCTAGAAATCTGGGGTTAAACCTACTTTATACAGTCTAAACTTGGTTATGAATGTACTTTGACTGGCCTTAATGCTAGAATTCTGGGGTTTAACTTATTTTATACAGTCGAAACTTGGTTTATAATGAACGTTGACTGGTCTTAATGCTAGAAATTTGGGGTTTAACCTATTTTATACAGTCTAAACTAAGTAATAAATTTAGTTTGACAAATCTTTGTGGTTGAAATCTGGGTTTAAGCTCACTTTATACAGTCTAAACTAGGTACTGAATGTATTTCGACTGGCCTCAATGCTAGACATCTGGGTATTTACCCACTTTAAACAGTCTAAAATAAGTACTTAATGTGCTTTGACTGGTCTTAATGCTAGAAATCTGGGATTCAACTCACTGTACACTACCTAAACTAGATACTGGATGTACTTTGACTGGCCTTAATGCTAGAAATCTGGGGTTAAACCTACTTTATACAGTCAAAACTTGGTTTTGAATGTACTTTGACCCGCCTTAATGCTAGAAATCTGGGGTTTAACTTATTTTATACAGTCTAAACTTGGTAATGAATGTACTTCGAATAATCTTTATTGTTGAAATCTGGGTTTTAACTCACTTTATACAGTCTGAACGAGGAACTGAATGTATTTCAACTGGTCTTAATGCTACAAATCTTGGTTTCAACCCACTTTATATGTTCCAAACTTGGTTAAGAATGTACTTGACTGGTCTTAATGCTAGAAATTTGGGGTTTAACCTATTTTATACAGTCTAAACTAAGTAATAAATTTAGTTTGACAAATCTTTGTGGTTGAAATCTGGGTTTAAGCTCACTTTATACAGTCTAAACTAGGTACTGAATGTATTTCGACTGGCCTCAATGCTAGACATCTGGGTATTTACCCACTTTAAACAGTCTAAAATAAGTACTTAATGTGCTTTGACTGGTCTTAATGCTAGAAATCTGGGATTCAACTCACTGTACACTACCTAAACTAGATACTGGATGTACTTTGACTGGCCTTAATGCTAGAAATCTGGGGTTAAACCTACTTTATACAGTCTAAACTTGGTTTTGAATGTACTTTGACCCGCCTTAATGCTAGAAATCTGGGGTTTAACTTATTTTATACAGTCTAAACTTGGTAATGAATGTACTTCGAATAATCTTTATTGTTGAAATCTGGGTTTTAACTCACTTTATACAGTCTGAACGAGGAACTGAATGTATTTCAACTGGTCTTAATGCTACAAATCTTGGTTTCAACCCACTTTATATGTTCCAAACTTGTTTTGAATGTACTTTGACCCGCCTTAATGCTAGAAATCTGGGGTTTAACTTATTTTATACAGTCTAAACTTGGTAATGAATGTACTTCGAATAATCTTTATTGTTGAAATCTGGGTTTTAACTCACTTTATACAGTCACTTGCTCCTTGACTTACATAAAGTTGACCAGAATTACGATGTTTAGAACCAAAGTTGGGTGAAATATACAAGGTTTGAACCAATTCTTACATGAAACTGACGAGAATTACGATATTAGACCGATAATTGCAAAAGGTATGTCAGATTTGATCCACTATTTAAATGAAACTGTTTAGAATTACGAACTTTAGACCCAAAATTGAGTGAAATATGTCAGATTTGATCCTTGAATTACATGAACCGAGCGGAAATAAGAACTATAGACCCAAAAGTTGATAAAACATGTCAGATTTGTACCGGTTCTTACTTGAAACTAACCAGAATTAAGAAGAAATCTGGGATTCAACTCACTGTACACTACCTAAATTAGATACTGGATGTACTTTGACTGGCCTTNCTGAATGTATTTCAACTGGTCTTAATGCTACAAATCTTGGTTTCAACCCACTTTATATGTTCCAAACTTGGTTAAGAATGTACTTTGACTGCTCTTAATGCTATAATCTGGCTATTAACCTTTTCCATACAGTCTAAACTAGGTGATAAATTTACTTTGACAAATCTTAATGCTTGAAATCTGGGTTTTAACTCACTTTATACAGTCTAAACTAGGAACTTAATGTACTTGGCTCGCCTTTATTCTTGATATCTGGGTTTTCAACTATTTTGTACAGTCTAAACATGGCCAAGAATGAACTTTGATTGGTCTTAATTCTAGAAATCTGGGATTCAACTCACTGTACACTACCTAAATTAGATACTGGATGTACTTTGACTGGCCTTAATGCTAGAAATCTTGGTTTTTACCCACTTTATACAGTCTGAACTAGATACTAAATGTACTTTGACTGGTCTTAATGGTAGAAATCTGGGTTTTGTATCACTTAATACAGTCAAAACAAGGTACTGAATGTATTTCGACTGGCCTTAATGTTAGATATCTGGCTTTAACCCATTTCATACAGCTCAACATGGTGATGAATGTATTTTGACTGGCCTTAAGGCTAAAAATCTGGGTCTCAACCCACTTTATATGTTCCAAACTTGGTTTATAATGTACTTTGACTGGCCTTAATTCTAGAAATATGGCTTTTAACCTATTTTATACAGTCTTAACTTGATAATAAATTTACTTAGACTCATCTTTGTGGTTGAAATCTGGGTTTTACCTCACTTTATACACTCTAAACTAGGTTTTGAATGTACTTTGACTGGCATCAATGCTAGAAATCTGGGTTTTAACCAACCTCATTTGATCTAAACTTGCTTATGAATTTACTTTGACTGGCATTACTGCTCGATATCTGGATTTAACCTAATTTCCACAGTCTGAACTTGGCCATGAATATACTTTGACTGGCCTTTATGCTACAAATCTGGGTTTTAAAAATCTTTATACAGTCAAAAAAAGTTACTGAATGTACTTTGACTGGCCTTAATGAAAGATATCTGGGTTTAACCTATTTCGGAAAGTCTAAACTTGGTAATGAATATACTTTAACTGGTCTTAATGCTAGAAATCTGGGTTTTTACCCACTTTATATTGTCTGAACTTGGTTATGAATGTACTTTGACTGGTCTCAATGCTAGAAATCTGGCCTTTAACCTATTCCATACAGTCTAAACTAGGTGATAAATTTACTTTGACAAATCTTAATGCTTGAAATCTGGGTTTTAACTCACCTTATACAGTCTAAACTAGGACCTAAATGTACTTGACTTGCATTAATTCTCGATATCTGGGTTTTCAACTATTTTGTACAGTCTAAACATTGCGTAGAATGTACTTTGACTGGTCCGAATGCTAGAAATCTTGGTATTTTCCCACTTGATACAGTCTAAAATAGGTACTTTATGTACTTTGACTGGTCTAAATGCTAGAATTCTGGAAATTTAACTCACTGTACACTACCGAAACTAGATACTGGATGTACTTTGACTGGTCTTAATGCTAGAAATCTGGGGTTTAACCTATTTTATACAGTCTAAAGTTAGTAATAAATTTACTTTGACTAATCTTTGTGGTTGAAATCTGGGTTTAAGCTCACTTTATACAGTCTAAACTAGGTACTGAATGTATTTCGACTGGCCTCAATGCTAGACATCTGGGTATTTACCCACTTTAAACAGTCTAAAATAAGTACTTAATGTGCTTTGACTGGTCTTAATGCTAGAAATCTGGGTTTTTACCCACTTTATACAGTCTGAACTTGGTTATGAATGTACTTTGACTGGTCTCAATGCTAGAAATCTGGCCTTTAACCTATTCCATACAGTCTAAACTTGGTTATGAATGTACTTTGACTGGCCTTAATGCTAGAATTCTGGGGTTTAACTTATTTTATACAGTCGAAACTTGGTTTATAATGAACGTTGACTGGTCTTAATGCTAGAAATTTGGGGTTTAACCTATTTTATACAGTCTAAACTAAGTAATAAATTTAGTTTGACAAATCTTTGTGGTTGAAATCTGGGTTTAAGCTCACTTTATACAGTCTAAACTAGGTACTGAATGTATTTCGACTGGCCTCAATGCTAGACATCTGGGNGAATGCTAGAAATCTTGGTATTTTCCCACTTGATACAGTCTAAAATAGGTACCTTATGTACTTTGACTGGTCTTAATGCTAGAATTCTGGAAATTTAACTCACTGTACACTACCGAAACTAGATACTGGATGTACTTTGACTGGTCTTAATGCTAGAAATCTGGGGTTTAACCTATTTTATACAGTCTAAACTTAGTTATAAATTTACTTTGACTAATCTATGTGGTTGAAATCTGGGTTTAAGCTCACTTTATACAGTCTAAACTAGGTACTGAATGTATTTCGACTGGCCTCAATGCTAGACATCTGGGTATTTACCCACTTTAAACAGTCTAAAATAAGTACTTAATGTGCTTTGACTGGTCTTAATGCTAGAAATCTGGGTTTTTACCCACTTTATACAGTCTGAACTTGGTTATGAATGTACTTTGACTGGTCTCAATGCTAGAAATCTGGCCTTTAACCTATTCCATACAGTCTAAACTAGGTGATAAATTTTCTTTGACAAATCTTAATGCTTGAAACCTGGGTTTTAACTCACCTTATACAGTCTAAACTAGGACCTAAATGTACTTGACTCGCCTTTATTCTCGATATCTGGGTTTTCAACTATTTTGTACAGTCTAAACATGGCCAAGAATGTACTTTGACTGGTCCGAATGCTAGAAATCTTGGTATTTTCCCACTTGATACAGTCTAAAATAGGTACTTAATGTACTTTAACTGGTCTTAATGCTAGAAATCTGGGGTTTAACCTATTTTATACAGTCTAAACTTAGTAATAAATATACTTTGACTAATCTTTGTGGTTGAAATCTGGGTTTAAGCTCACTTTATACAGTCTAAACTAGGTACTGAATGTATTTCGACTGGCCTCAAGGCTAGACATCTGGGTATTTACCCACTTTAAACAGTCTAAAATAAGTACTTAATGTGCTTTGACTGGTCTTAATGCTAGAAATCTGGGTTTTTACCCACTTTATACAGTCTGAACTTGGTTATGAATGTACTTTGACTGGTCTCAATGCTAGAAATCTGGCCTTTAACCTATTCCATACAGTCTAAACTAGGTGATAAATTTTCTTTGACAAATCTTAATGCTTGAAACCTGGGTTTTAACTCACCTTATACAGTCTAAACTAGGACCTAAATGTACTTGACTGGCCTTTATTCTCGATATCTGGGTTTTCAACTATTTTGTACAGTCTAAACATGGCCAAGAATGTACTTTGACTGGTCCGAATGCTAGAAATCTTGGTATTTTCCCACTTGATACAGTCTAAAATAGGTACTTAATGTACAAATTGACCAGAATTACGATCTTTAGACCCCAAATTGGATAAAATATGTCAGATTTGAATCTAATAAATATACTTTGACTAATCTTTGTGGTTGAAATCTGGGTTTAAGCTCACTTTATACAGTCTAAACTAGGTACTGAATGTATTTCGACTGGCCTCAAGGCTAGACATCTGGGTATTTACCCACTTTAAACAGTCTGAACTAGGTACTGAATGTTCTTTGACTGGTCTCAATGCTAGACATCTGGGTATTTACCCACTTTAAACAGTCTAAAATAAGTACTTAATGTGCTTTGACTGGTCTTAATGCTAGAAATCTGGGATTCAACTCACTGTACACTACTAAACTAGAAACTGGATGTACTTTGACTGGCCTTAATGCTAGAAATCTGGGGTTTAACCTACTTTATACAGTCTAAACTTGGTTATGAATGTACTTTGGCTGATCTTAATGGTAGAAATCTGGGTTTTAACTCACTTTATACAGTCTAAACTAGGTACTGAATGTATTTTGACTGGCCTCAATGCTAGAAATCTGGGGTTTAACCTTCTTTATACAGTCTAAACTTGGTTCTGAATGTACTTTGACTGGCCTTTATGCTACAAATCTGGGTTTTAAAAATCTTTATACAGTCAAAATAAGTTACTGAATGTACTTTGACTGGCCTTAATGAAAGATATCTGGGTTTAACCTATTTCGGAAAGTCTAAACTTGGTAATGAATGTACTTTAACTGGTCTTAATGCTAGAAATCTGGGTTTTTACCCACTTAATACAGTCTGAACTTGGTTATGAATGTACTTTGACTCATCTCAATGCTAGAAATCTGGCCTTTAACCTATTCCATACAGTCTAAACTAGGTGATAAATTTACTTTGACAAATCTTAATGCTTTAAATCTGGGTTTTAACTCACCTTATACAGTCTAAACTAGGACCTAAATGTACTTGACTTGCATTAATTCTCAATATCTGGGTTTTCAACTATTTTGTACAGTCTAAACATAGCCAAGAATGTACTTTTACTGGTCTGAATGCTAGAAATCTTGGTATTTTCCCACTTGATACAGTCTAAAATAGGTACCTTATGTACTTTGACTGGTCTTAATGCTAGAATTCTGGAAATTTAACTCACTGTACACTACCGAAACTAGATACTGGATGTACTTTGACTGGTCTTAATGCTAGAAATCTGGGGTTTAACCTATTTTATACAGTCTAAACTTAGTTATAAATTTACTTTGACTAATCTATGTGGTTGAAATATGGGTTTAAGCTCACTTTATACAGTCTAAACTAGGTACTGAATGTATTTCGACTGGCCTCAATGCTAGAAATCTTGGTTTTTACCCACTTTAAACAGTCTGAACTAGGTACTGAATGTTCTTTGACTGGTCTCAATGCTAGACATCTGGGTATTTACCCACTTTAAACAGTCTAAAATAAGTACTTAATGTGCTTTGACTGGTCTTAATGCTAGAAATCTGGGATTCAGATCACTGTACACTACCTAAACTAGATACTGGATGTACTTTGACTGGCCTTAATGCTAGAAATCTGGGGTTTAACCTACATTATACAGTCGAAACTTGGTTATGAATGTACTTTGGCTGATCTTAATGGTAGAAATCTGGGTTTTAACTCAGTTTAAACAGTCTAAACTAGGTTTTGAATGTACTTTGACTGGCCTCAATGCTAGAAATCTGGGTTTTTACCCACTATATATTGTCTGAACTTGGTTATGACTGTACTTTGACTCATCTCAATGCTAGAGTCTGGCCTTTAACCTTTTCCATACAGTCTAAACTAGGTTATAAATTTACTTTGACAAATCTTAATGCTTGAAATCTGGGTTTTAACTCACTTTATACAGTGTAAACTAGGACCTAAATGTACTTGACTTGCATTAATTCTCGATATCTGGGTTTTCAACTATTTTGTTCAGTCTAAACATGGCCAAGAATGTACTTTGACTGGTCTGAATGCTAGAAATCTTGGTATTTTCCCACTTGATACAGTCTAAAATAGGTACCTAATGTACTTTGACTGGTCTTAATGCTAGAATTCTGGAAATTTAACTCACTGTACACTATCGAAACTAGATACTGGATGTACTTTGACTGGTCTTTATGCTAGAATTCTGGAAATTTAACTCACTGTACACTACCGAAACTAGATACTGGATGTACTTTGACTGGTCTTAATGCTAGAAATCTGGGGTTTAACGTATTTTATACAGTCGAAACTTGGTTTATAATGAACGTTGACTGGTCTTAATGCTAGAAATTTGGGGTTTAACCTATTTTAAACAGTCTAAACTTAGTAAAAAATTTAGTTTGACAAATCTTTGTGGTTGAAATCTGGGTTTAAGCTCACTTTATAAAGTCTAAACTAGGTACTGAATGTATTTCGACTGGCCTCAATGCTTGACATCTGGGTATTTACCCACTTTAAACAGTCTAAAATAAGTACTTAATGTGCTTTGACTGGTCTAAATGCTAGAAATCTGGGATTCAACTCACTCTGCACTACCTAAACTAGAAACTGGATGTACTTTGCCTGACCTTAATGCTAAAACCTGGGGTTTAACCTACTTTATACAGTCTAAACTTGGTTATGAATTTACTTTGACTAATCTTTGTGGTTGAAATCTGGGTTTTAACTCACTTTATACAGTCTTAACTAGGTACTGAATGTACTTTGACTGGTCTTAATGCTAGAGATCTGGCTTTTAACCTATTCCGTACAGTCTAAACTAGGTTATAAATTTATATTGACAAATCTTAATGCTTGAAATCTGGGTTTTAACTCACTTTATACAGTATAAACTAGGAACTAAATGTACTTGGCTCGCCTTTATTCTTGATATCTGGGTTTTCAACTATTTTGTACAGTCTAAACATGGCCAAGAATGTACTTTGATTGGTCTTAATGCTAGAAATCTGGGATTCAACTCACTGTACACTACCTAAATTAGATACTGGATGTACTTTGACTGGCCTTAATGCTAGAAATCTTGGTTTTTACCCACTTTATACAGTCTGAACTAGATACTGAATGTACTTTGACTGGTCTAAATGCTAGAGATCTGGCTTTTAACCTATTCCGTACAGTCTAAACTAGGTTATAAATTTAGTTTGACAAATCTTAATGCTTGAAATCTGGGTTTTAACTCACTTTATTCAGTATAAACTAGGAACTTAATGTACTTGCGAGCGGAAATAAGAACTATAGACCCAAAAGTTGATAAAACATGTCAGATTTGTACCGGTTCTTACATGAAACTAACCAGAATTACGATCTTTGGACCCTAAGTTGAGTGACTTCTGATGGATTTAATCTATGACCTACATGAAACTGACCGGAATTACGATCTATAGACCCCAAATTGGATAAAATATTTCAGCTTTGCTGGTTATGAATGTACTTTGGCTGATCTTAATGGTAGAAATCAGGGTTTTGAATCACTTTATAGAGTCAAAACAAGGTACTGAATGTATTTCGACTGGCCTTAATGTTAGAAATCTGGCTTTAACCCATTTCATACGGCTCAACATGGTGATGAATGTATTTTGACTGGCCTTAAGGCTAAAAATCTGGGTCTCAACCCACTTTATATGTTCCAAACTTGGTTTATAATGTACTTTGACTGGCCTTAATTCTAGAAATCTGGCTTTTAACCTATTTTATACAGTCTTAACTTGGTAATAAATTTACTTAGACTCATCTTTGTGGTTGAAATCTGGGTTTTACCTCACTTAATACACTCAAAACTAGGTTTTGAATGTACTTTGACTGGCATCAATGCTAGAAATCTGGGTCTTTAACAAACCTCATTTGATCTAAACTTGCTTATGAATTTACTTTGACTGGCCTTACTGCTCGATATCTGGATTTAACCTAATTTCCACAGTCTGAACTTGGCCATGAATATACTTTGACTGGCCTTTATGCTACAAATCTGGGTTTTAAAAATCCTTATACCGTCAAAATAAGTTACTGAATGTACTTTGACTGGCCTTAGTGAAAGATATCTGGGTTTAACCTATTTCGGAAAGTCTAAACTTGGTAATGAATGTACTTTAACTGGTCTGAATGCTAGAAATCTGGGTTTATACCCACTTTATACAGTCAAAAATAGGTACTAAATGTACTTTGACTGGTCTTCATTCTGGAAATCTGGGTGTTGACACACTTTATGCAGTCTAAACATGGTAATGAATGTAGTTTGACTGGCCTTAATGCTAGAAATCTGGGTTTTAACTCACTTTATACACTAGATACAAGACACTGAATGTACTTTGACTGGCCTGAATGCTAGAAATCTGGGTTTTATCATATTTTATACAGTCTTAACTTGGTTATAAATGTACTTTGACTGGCCTTAATGCTAGAAACTGGGCTTTCACCAACTTCATTTGATCTAAACTTGCTTATGAATTCAGTTTGACTGGCCTTGATGCTTGATATCTGGATTTTTACCTAATTTCCACAGTCTAAACTTGGTTATGAATGTACTTTGGCTGATCTTAATGCTAGAAATCTGGGATTCAACTCACTGTACACTACCTAAATTAGATACTGGATGTACTTTGACTGGCCTTAATGCTAGAAATCTTGGTTTTTACCCACTTTATACAGTCTGAACTAGATACACTTACATGAAACTGACCAGAATTAAGATCTTTAGACCGAAAATTGGATAAAACATGTCAGATTTGATCCAATATTTAAATCAAACTGTTTAGAATTACGAACTTTAGACCCAAAATTGAGTGAAATATGTCATATTTGATCCTTGATTTACATGAACTGAGCGGAAATAAGAACTATAGACCCAAAAGTTGATAAAACCACAGTCTAAACATGGCCAAGAATGTACTTTGATTGGTCTTAATGCTAGAAACCTGGGATTCAACTCACTGTACACTACCTAAATTAGATACTGGATGTACTTTGACTGGCCTTAATGCTAGATATCTGGGGTTTAACCTATTTTATAAAGTCCAAACTACCAATACTTACATGAAACCGACTAGAATTACCATCTTTAGTCCCAAAACTTAGTGAAATATCTCAGTTTTGTTCCATGACTTACATAAAGCTGACCGGAATTACAATCTTTAGACCGAAATTGGGTAAAGTATGCCGAGTTGTACCACTACTTACATAAAACTGACCGGAATTCCGATTTTTAGACCCAGAGTACCCACTTTATATGTTCCAAAGAACCAAATATTACATGAAACTGACCGGAATTAAGATCTTTAGACCGAAAATTGGATAAAATATGTCAGAATTGAACCATTATTTAAATGAATCTGAGTAGAAACACCAACTTTAGACCCAAAATGGAGTGAATTATGTGAGTTTTGATCCAAAACTTACATGAAACTGACCGTAGTTACGATCTTTAGACCCAGAAATCCCACTTTATACAGTCAAAACTTGGTTCTGGATGTACTTTGACTGGTCTTAATGCTTAAAATCTAGGTTCTAGCTTATTTTATATTGTCTAAAGATGGTTTTGAATGTTCTTTGACTGGCCTCAATGTTTGAAATCTTGGTTTTAACTCACTTTAAACAGTCTAAACTAGGTTTTGAATGTACTTTGGCTGATCTTATTGCTAGAAATCTGGGTTTTTACCAACCTCATTTGATCTAAACTTGCTTATGAATTTACTTTGACTGGCCTTACTGCTCGATATCTGGATTTAACCTAATTTCCACAGTCTGAACTTGGCCATGAATATACTTTGACTGGCCTTTATGCCAAAAAATCTGGGTTTTAAAAAACTTTATACAGTCAAAACAAGTTACTGAATGTACTTTGACTGGCCTTAATGAAAGATATCTGGGTTTAACCTATTTCGGAAAGTCTAAACTTGGTAATGAATGTACCTTAATTGGTCTTAATGCTAGAAATCTGGGTTTTAACCCACTTTATACAGTCAAAAATAGGCACATAATGTACTTTGACTGTTCTTCATTCTAGAAATCTGGGTGTTGACACACTTAATACAGTCTAAACATGGTAATGAATGTACTTTGACTGGCCTTAATGCTAGAAATCTGGGTTTTAACTCACTTTATACACTAGATACAAGACACTGAATGTACTTCGACTGGCCTGAATGCTAGAAATCTGGGTTTTATCATATTTCATACAGTCTAAACTTGGTTATAAATGTACTTTGACTGGCCTGAATGCTAGAAACTGGGCTTTCACCAACTTCATTTGATCTAAACTTGCTTATGAATTCACTTTGACTGGCCTTGATGCTTGATATCTGGATTTTTACCTAATTTCCACAGTCTTAACTTGGTTATGAATGTACTTTGGCTGATCTTATTGCTAGAAATCTGGGTTTTATCATATTTGATACAGTCAAAACTTGGTACTGAATGTATTTTGACTGGCCTTAATGCAAGAAATCTGGCTTTTAACCCATTTCATACAGCTCAACATGGTGATGAATGTATTTTGACTGGCCTTAAGGCTAAAAATCTGGGTTTCAACCCACTTTATATGTTCCAAACTTGGTTAATAATGTACTTTGACTGGTCTTAATTCTAGAAATGTGGCTTTTAACCTATTCCGTACAGTCTAAACTAGGTTATAAATTTAGTTTGACAAATCTTAATGCTTGAAATCTGGGTTTTAACTCACTTTATACAGTATAAACTAGGAACTAAATGTATTTTGACAGGCCTTAATGCTAGAAATCTTGGTTTTTACCAACTTTATACAGTCTGAACTAGGTACTGAATGTACTTTGACTGGCCTTAATTCTAGAAATTCTGGCTTTTAACCTATTCCGTACAGTCTAATCTAGGTTATAAATTTAGTTTGACAAATCTTAATGCTTGAAATCTGGGTTTTAACTCACTTTATACAGTATAAACTAGGAACTAAATGTACTTGACTCGCCTTTATTCTTGATATCTGGGTTTTCAACTATTTTGTTCAGTCTTAACATGGCCAAGAATGTACTTTGATTGGTCTTAATGCTAGAAATCTGGGATTCAACTCACTGTACACTACCTAAATTAGATACTGGATGTACTTTGACTGGCCTTAATGCTAGATATCTGGGGTTTAACCTATTTTATAAAGTCGAAACTTGGTTATGAATGTACTTTGGCTGATCTTAATGGTAGAAATCTGGGTTTTGAATCACTTTATACAGTCAAAACAAGGTACTGAATGTATTTCGACTGGCCTTAATGTTAGAAATCTGGCTTTAACCCATGTTAGGGCAAAACAGATGTCCAGGTGTGAGTCGATGATTTCTTTGCCAGGAAGTTTAGGTGGGGAGGAAGTTAATCCCTTAGAAGTTTTATTGCCCCATTTGGGGTTGGTTGGGGAAGGAGCAGCTTTTCAGCCGACACCCATTGATCAAGATCGGAGACAACTGATTGATCAAAGACAGTTCCTGTTTGTTGTCCCTAGGTGTGAAATGCAGGGAGTGGTTTGTGAAGTTGCTGTTGTTGTAACCCTGACTGTATATAATGACATAGAATGTCACCATCGGGAGAGGACACTTTGCTGAAGTCTCCTCTCCATGCTGCATGATTAAAGGCTCTGATTCATCACACTGTGGATTTCAATTTTTGCAACTTAGAGTTCGTGAGTTCAACAGAGGAAATTTCCCTGACATTTTGGAGGTCCCACCGAGATGGACGTTTCGCTGCTCGTCACCTGAGCCTCGACTGAGGGCTAACTGCCGGCAGGGGTCTTTAAAGACTCAGGGAAACCGCACCGACAAACGGAAGACAGGATCCCACCCGAGGTCAGGCCAGGTGTCAGACAACGGACGCTCCATCAATTTTTGATAAGTGAGTTCAGTGTTATGAATCATTCCTTTTGTGTGTGTTAAGACCCAGGGGGCCATCGATGTAAACTGTAATGGAAACAGTGAATAATGGAAATAGTTTAAACTGTGTGTAAGTCCCTGGGGGCCGTGGACGTAAACTTCACGAGATTTTCCAGTGTGGTACAGTGAAGGTACCATTTCACGTAAATCCTAGCATTAGGCGGGTCGTTGGTAAATTGGTTTCAATTTAAATCCGGAATCTCCAAGTTCCTCATGTAGTGTTGGAGGCTGTCATTTGTGACTGGTTTTAAGCAATTTCTATTCCTAGGGGTTGTTTGAAATTGACATGAGGGATCGGTTTTGATACTGGCGCTGGAAAACAAGTTTCGGCTCCAAATTTAGTGAAAGAAGATATTAGGGAAAAAAAAGAGTATATATTTTAGTGTCGTTCTCCGACCCCACACTTCACAAAACCCTCATGGAGAATTACTCAAGATCTATTAGGAATCTCCACTCTTTCTTTTGTTTTTCTGACTCTATCATACGGGGAGGTACTATTTTACCCGCATACTTACTTCTAGAGAGTCATTTTAGTTATTTGAAACACCACCGAGTAAGTCACAGATCATATGACTGTAAGTATACTATTGGGGTGCGTTGCTTGGAACGAATGTGTCATACAAACCACCTGGCTGAATAAGAGTCACCCAAAGCATCTCTCACTGACTATTCTAGGTTGGTATGAACATACCCTTCTAGTCACACTTACTTTCAAACACACACTTACTATTCGGGTAACTTTCATGTTCGTGTGGACAATGTCACTCAGTGAAATTTGTTTCATCCCCTTATTTTTTGAAATGGATTCCCTCTTACAGGCCCAGCTAAAAAATACCGTGCCCTTACCCCCCTCCTACAACAATTTCGACAAGGTGAAACCGTGGTTTAGTGTTTCCCCCCTAAAGGTTACTGTCTGTGTCATCCATAACTAACAAACTCTTTCACATCTCCTGTCCGTTTCGTTCATCCCCTTTCTTTCTAACTGACCGTACGAATGGTTTTCACCCTTTCTCTTCGTCTTTGCTCCCTCGCAATGTCAGGAATAGAAATAATGATGATTGTTCTGTTCTTTCTCCTCTCCTACACATTTTACTTATCTTTCTTGTTCGATTCATCCCCTTCTCTATCTCTAGACGGGGGTGCGACACCACAAGGTTGTTGACCACGGGGAGGAGGTGTTCACGTGGGTTGACGTCTCCTAAGTTCTTCTCACCTTCTTTCCCTCCCCCAAGAAGAATACCCTGACCTGTCCACTCTCACTTTGACCTTGAAACCAACAAAGACTAACACTGTTTCTACCAAGAAATCTTCTCCTACAGCAGCATCTTTGGATTATTTGCTGAGGAACCAAGGGGACAAGCGGATTGCAGAGCAGAGGCCTATGCTGGGGAGTCCAAATCAGCTGTCAAAACCAGCTGATCAAAGTGCTGAGCATTGGGAAGCAGAGGTGCATGTGTACAGACCATGGCTGCCAAAGGAACTGGAAAAGGTGGCAGAGGAACTTCCTGACCCACAAAAGACTGGAGGTGAGAAATGGGTCACTGCAATGCAACAGTTGCTGTCAATGTATCATCTAACCCTGCAGGAAGTGGAAGTTATCTGTGGAAGGTGCTTTAAGAGCAAATGGACTGAGATACGACCTGGCACCTGGTCCACCAGTCCTGAATGTGGAGTGAGAGACTTTGACAAGATGTTAGACCAACTGTATGGGACAGTACGAGATGCTTTTCTATTGAACGTGTGCTGGTCTGAACACCACAACACCAAGCAGAGGTCGAAGGGTCAGCCACCAACAAGACAGCTGCACAGGAGAGGCAGAGGGAGAGGGCCTGAAATCAGCGACACTGTCTCCTGACTTCTGACTGCGGTGTCACTCCACAATGGCAACATGTCCTATACCTGTATATAGTTCCCAAACAGGATGAGGTCACTGACCGGTCGTTTCTCCTTCTCTTACTCCTTTGAAAACCGTTGTTCTTGGTAGAGTTCTTGAACGACAGGTACGCGGTCCTAAAGGTCCCCTTGAACCATAGGACAACGTGGGGCAGGTCAGAGAAAAAAATACTGATAAATGCACACACATAGTGAGAAATGACACAGATAAAACAGTTTTTAGATATAAACAATGTTTACCAATGGAAAGAGGAAATGCAATAACATTTAGATAGACAAGGGGTTCTTGTAGGTGAGACAAGGTTCTTCCTTGAAAGTTGCAGGTTATCCATTAAGTATTAGAATTATGCAGATTTTATACACATAGACTTATGCTACTGAGTGCTGAAAAGGGAACATTGCTGTCAATAGTGCAAAAAAGCTTATGGGCTAGAAGTGAGTTTGATTTTGGGGACAAGGGGTGAAGAGTGACAGCTCTTGAAATAGTCCGAACAAAATCAATTTTGAGATAGGGGAAAAAAAAATTAAAATAAAAAGTAAAAAATAACAGTATCCACTCAGCCCTAAGTTGTTCGAAGTGATTGCTCTACAATAAGTCATCGAGTATGTACTTTCACGGTAACACCTTAAACGATTAAGTGGTACATTGTGGGAGTATGTTGGACATTTCTTTGGTTTACCCCCCACCCTTGGTCCAATTCTGGGTCCCTTTATTATAAAGCAGTAGTTCTGTCATTGATTTAGTGAATGCAGATTTGAGCATTCCTGTTCACCCTGACTCACAGTTATGGTTTGCTTTTATTTTCAATGGTATGTGCTACATTTTTACACTATTGCCACAGGGCATAAAGTGTTAGAAGTGAAGTGCAACTCTTTACGCAAGTAGTATTTTAGTATGGCCAGAGAATTACATCAGAAGTTGAAAAAATATGTCCGGACATCATCCAAACTATCTTGAAGGTTCCAAAACCGCGGGAATAATAATAAATTGTATGAAAATAGCATGCCATTTTGTGGAAGATGGTAAAAGGATTATTGCCATCCATGAGGCTCTTTTTCCATTTTTGATTTTGATTTTTGATTTTTATCAAAGGAAATAAAAACTAAAAAATAAAACGCCTCTAGAGGAAAAGGGTGACACTATAGTGAGTACCCCCTTTGTGAACTGATACTGACTTTAAAACTGTACTTCTTGACTGTAAAACTGTTGAACGAGGTAGACACAGCTTTGACTGACTTGAAAAAAGCTGTATTTAGTTCTCTTTTGTGTAACACTGCCAATCTCATTAGAGTGGGAAAAAAAAAGTTCATTAATCCTGTCTCAGGAGTGACACTGTTCTTAACCAGCAACTTTGCTCCCTACAGAAGGAGAAGATGAGCCACAACATTGCTGAGGAGCTGTGATGCAGTGTCGCAACCATGAGATGCAGTGTTAAACAACTTTTTGACTAACCTGTGTATTTACTTTGTAGGGGGTTCCCTGTTTGTTCTGTGTGTGATATGTTCCAACTGAGAATGGAGAGTGCAAAATGACCAGCTGGAATTGTTTAATACAAGATTTTCATTTTAGGAACCGGACGGAACATTACAGGGGTACACAGACTCCCAGTATGCCGTCAATGTATATTTTAACTTTCATGCTTTGTGGGAAACTCATGAGTTCCTTACTTCCACAGGGAGACGACTAGGTCACAGCTCTCCGTCACGTCGTCGTCTACGCCAACGTTTTCAACAACGTGAGAGTGGACGGAAAGGGGTGAAATGTCTACGGAGATAGCCAGGTTCTATAACTATAGCATAAAGTAATAAGTCATTGAAGAAAAAGAAGTCACACAAAAAACTACCAAAAGTGTCGGAAGTTTAAACGTGGCTAAACCAAAAAAAAAAAAAAAATTATGCTGTGCAGTATGTTCAGGAGCCATTGACTTGTTTTTTCTAAGATGTTACATTTTTACTTTTTGAAAACAAAACATTTAATGAAAAAAAAGAAAAAATGAATTGGTGTGTATTGGAAAGTTTGAGGTGTTGCAACAAGTTCTTCAACTTTGAGACTCAACAGCTGCCGCATCCCTGCACTTACAGACATGAAACACAGATCTCTGAAGTCCTCGAAGCCGCAGGCTTCTTATGGAACTAAGTACTTTGTGCCAGCTGCCACAGGTTTTGCTTCACAAGCTGTTTTCTGGACATTAGCATTATTAGCTCATTCTCTGTTTGCTTCTATTAAAAAGAGACGCTCATACGTATTCTACACAAGTCACTGGAGTGTGTAATATCCTTCTTAGTCATGAATGTAATTTTCGTCTTTGACTATGAAATTACAGCTATTTAATGATATTGTTCTGTTAATATATCTCAGATATATAACGTTAAGTTTTTTTCATTGATTTAAGCAATGTATCTTTCGCAGTATCTACTTTTTGAGTTGCTTTATTTCACTGCATGTCTGTTAAAATTAAGATATCGTAGAAGTAATAGTCTTCACTGTGTGAAGAAAATTCTTTAATAAGACGTCACGAATGGGGATCGAAAGTCTAAAAAAACATTACTCGTTTTAAAACACTAACAAAACTACGTAAGAGTAAAGCAAGGGTGTCGCAGTCGTAAAGTTGCGTAAAAGATTGACTTTACTTTTATAAGTTGTAAAGATTTTCCCTTAATTAAGTTTCTTTATTTCAAACAGGAGAATTTTTTTTTGAGAAAAGAGTATGTGCAACTAACAATGTTGACAAAGGATTTTCTCCTATGAAATTTTCACTGGGAATGTTGTTTTGAATGATTAACACCTTTCTTTCTCCAAATTTAAGGTGGACTTGGGCACGGAATGGATAATAACATGATTAAGTATTTTTGTACTATTAACAATGTTTTGAAGTTTATCTTTCTAAGTTGACAAGCAGAAATTCCCGAGCCAATTGCAGTGCGACTCCACACTATGGAGCCTGGGGACTGGGTGATGGTGAAGGATCTGAGAAGGAAACATCGGAGGCATCCCAGGTGGACAGGACCATATCAGGCGTTGCTGACAACTCCAACTGCCATCCGGGTCGCTGAGAGGGATACGTGGATCCATGCATCACAGTGCAAGCGGTTTCCTGGGGATGTACCTGCTGGACAGAGGACGACCTAGCCTGGAAAGTTATGGAGGACCGTCGGTGGAGAGCGATCGTGGGAATGATAATCTTAGGAGCGGCCATCACGACCATCGTCCTGAGTACAGCTTGTGGCCTGCAGCAAGTGGACTCCAAATGTCCTCATATATTCACATACACCACACCGTCCACTGATTCACGTGCATTCACCCCTACTACTGATGTCACATACACCGATCCGCCTACACCCCAGCCACGGCATGTGGCTGGGTATGAACTTATGGACTCTGATTTTTTAAACATGGGACTGACAAGAAGAGACACAGAAGAGAAGCGTGGCAGGGTTCTGCCATCAACACAGACTCATGAAGAAGATAAACTCAAGACTGCCTGAAAGGAACAACTTATCAGGAAAAAGAGAACATTGTTTGAACAAATGAATGAAGAACTTGAGGATTTGATGAGAGTACTCTGATTAAAGTGTTTGGAAATTTCAAGCTATACAAATCCAATTGTTAGTTTTCCAGTATCCTGCATTAATTGTAACTGACATTACTTTATGTTTCTGTATTTGTGCTGTGACATATATGTGAGCTCTTATGTTTAGATGAAAAAGTGGAATGTTGGGAAAAAAAAAAAAAAACACAATATCATAACATGTAAAGTCGCCATTTCTGCCTATAAATGACACTAATGCAATATAGTCCATTTTCAGAATGTGCATTGAGGAATCTTTTGGAGGAAACAGATGGAAACCTTGGTGTAATTCTGTAAGCTTTGTGTTTGTAAGTGTGTTTTTTTGCTGTTTCATTGACAACTTTTTCAGGGAACTTTTTGACTATGAAACTATGTTCTGTTTTGAATTTTGTTTTGTCACTATGGTGACAAGGGGTGAAATGTAAGGGCAAAACAGATGTCCAGGTGTGAGTCGATGATTTCTTTGCCAGGAAGTTTAGGTATGGAGGAAGTTAATCCCTTAGAAGTTTTATTGCCCCATTTGGGGTCGGTTGGGGAAGGAGCAGCTTTTCAGCCGACACCCATTGATCAAGATCCGAGACAGCTGATTGATCAAAGACAGTTCCTGTTTGTTGTCCCTAGGTGTGAAATGCAGGGAGTGGTTTGTGAAGTTGCTGTTGTTGTAACCCTGACTGTATATAATGACATAGAATGTCACCATCGGGAGAGGACACTTTGCTGAAGTCTCCTCTCCATGCTGCATGATTAAAGGCTCTGATTCATCACACTGTGGATTTCAATTTTTGCAACTTAGAGTTCGTGAGTTCAACAGAGGATTTTTCCCTGACACCCATTTCATACGGCTCAACATGGTGATGAATGTATTTTGACTGGCCTTAAGGCTAAAAATCTGGGTTTCAACCCACTTTATATGTTCCAAACTTGGTTTATAATGTACTTTGACTGGCCTTAATTCTAGAAATCTGGCTTTTAACCTATTTTATACAGTCTTAACTTGGTAATAAATTTACTTAGACTCATCTTTATGGTTGAAATCTGGGTTTTACCTCACTTCATACACTCTAAACTAGGTTTTGAATGAACTTTGACTGGCATCAATGCTAGAAATCTGGGTCATTACCCACTTTATACAGTCAAAACTTGGTTCTGAATGTACTTTGACTGGCCTTAATGCTAAAAATCTAGGTTTTAACTCACTTTAAACAGTCTAAACTAGGTTTTGAATGTACTTTAACTGGCCTGAATGCTAGAAATCTGGGTTTTAACCAACCTCATTTGATCTTAACTTGCTTATGAATTTACTTTGACTGGCCTTACTGCTCGATATCTGGATTTAACCTAATTTCCACAGTCTGAACTTGGCCATGAATATACTTTGACTGGCCTTTATGATACAAATCTGGGTTTTAAAAAACTTTATACAGTCAAAACAAGTTACTGAATGTACTTTGACTGGCCTTAATGAAAGATATCTGGGTTTAACCTATTTCGGAAAGTCTAAACTTGGTAATGAATGTACTTTAACTGGTCTTAAAGCTAGAAATCTGGGATTTTACCCACTTTATACAGTCTAAAATAGGTACTTAATGTACTTTGACTGGTCTTCCTTCTAGAAATCTGGGTGTTGACACACTTTATGCAGTCTAAACATGGTAATGAATGTACTTTGACTGGCCTTAATGCTAGAAATCTGGGTTTAAACTCACTTCATACACTAGATACAAGACACTGAATGTACTTTGACTGGCCTGAATGCTAGAAATCTGGGTTTTATCATATTTTATACAGTCTAAACTTGGTTATAAATGTACTTTGACTGGCCTTAATGCTAGAAACTGGGCTTTCACCAACTTCATTTGATCTAAACTGGTTTATGAATTCACTTTGACTGGCCTTGATGCTTGATATCTCGATTTTTACCTAATTTCCACAGTCTAAACTTGGTTATGAATGTACTTTGGCTGATCTTAATGCTAGAAATCTGGTTTTTATCATATTTGATACAGTCAAAACTTGGTACTGAATGTATTTTGACTGGCCTTAATGCAAGAAATCTGGCTTTTAACCTATTTTGTACAGTCAAAACTTGGTAATAAATTTACTGTGCCTCATCTTTATGGTTGAAATCTGGCTTTTAACTCACTTTATACAGTCTAAACTTGCTTCTGAATGTATTTCGACTGGCCTCAATGCTAGAAATCTGGGTTTCTAACTTATTTTATACAGTCTAAAGATGGTTTTGAATGTTCTTTGACTGGCCTCAATGCTTGAAATCTGGGTTTTGACTCAATTAAAACAGTCTAAAGTAGGTTTTGAATGTACTTTGACTGGCCTTAATGCTAGAAATCTGGGTCTTTACCCACTTTATACAGTCTGAACTTGGTTCTGAATGTACTTTGACTGGCCTTAATGCTAAAAATCTGGGTTCTTACTCATTTTATACAGTCTAAAATAGGTTTTGATTGTACTCCAACTGGCCTTAATGCTAGAAATCTGGGTCTTTACCCACTTTATACAGTCTGAACTTGGTTGTGAATGTACTTTGACTGGCTTTAATGCCAGAAATCTGGGTTTTAACCTATTCTATACAGTCTTAACTAGGTTATAAATTTACTTTGGCAAATCTTAATGCTAGAAATCTGGGTTTTATCCCACTTTATACAGTCTAAAATAGGTACTGAATGTACTTTGACTGGCCTGAATGCTAGAAATCTGGGTTTTAACCAACCACATTTGATCTTAACTTGCTTATGAATTTACTTTGACTGGCCTTACTGCTTGATATCTGGATTTAACCTAATTTCCACAGTCTGAACTTGGCCATGAATATACTTTGACTGGCCTTTATGCTACAAATCTTGGTTTGAAATAACTTTATACAGTCAAAACAAGTTACTGAATGTAGTTTGACTGGCCTTAATGAAAGTTATCTGGGTTTACCTATTTCGGAAAGTCTAAACTTGGTGATGAATGTACTTTAACTGGTCTTAATGCTAGAAATCTGGGTTTTTACCCACTTTATACAGTCAAAAATAGGTACTTAATGTACTTTGACTGGCCTTAATGCTAGAAATCTGGGTTTTAACCCATTTCATACGGCTCAACATGAGATGAATGTATTTTGACTGGCATTAATGCTAAAAATCTGGGATTCAACCCACTTTATATGTTCCAAACTTGGTTAATAATGTACTTTGACTGGTCTTAATTCTAGAAATCTGGCTTTTAACCTATTTTGTACAGTCTAAACTTGGTAAATCTTGAGGTAAAGTAATAAATTTACTTTGCCTCATCTTTATGGTTGAAATCTGGGTTTTAACTCACTTTTTACAGTCTAAACTTGGTTCTCAATGTATTTCGACTGGCCTCAATGCTAGAAATCTGTGTTTTTTCCCACTTTATACAGTCAAAACTTGGTTTTGAATGTACTTTGACAGGCCTTAATGCTAGAAATCTGGGTCTTTACCCACTTTATACGGTCTGAACTTGGTTCTGAATGTACTTTGACTGGCCTTAATGCTAAAAATCTGGGTTCTTACTTATTTTATACAGTCTAAATATGGTTTTGAATGTTCTTTAACTGGCCTCAATAATTGAAATCTGGGTTTTAACTCAATTAAAACAGTCTAAACTAGGTTTTGAATGTATTTTGACTGGCCTTAATGCTAGAAATCTGGGTCTTTACCCACTTTATACAGTCTGAACTTGGTTCTGAATGTACTTTGACTGGCCTTAATGCTAAAAATCTGGGGTTCTAACTTATTTTATACAGTCTAAAGATGGTTTTGAATGTTCTTTGACTGGCCTCAATGCTTGAAATCTGGGTTTTAACTCTATTTCGGAAAGTCTCAAATAGGTACTGAATGTACTTTGACTGGCCTAATGCTTAAAATCTGGGTTCTAACTTATTTTATACAGTCTGAACTTGGTTCTGAATGTTCTTTGACTGGCCTCAATGCTAGAAATCTGGGTTTTAACTCAATTAAAACAGTCTAAACTAGGTTTAAAATGTACGTTGACTGGCCTTTATGCTAAAAATCTGGGTTCTAACATATTTTTTACAGTCTAAAATAGGTTTTGAATGTACTTTGACTGGTCTTCATGCTAGAAATCTGGATTTAAAATGACTTTAACCAGTCAATAGTAGGTTATGAATGTACTTTGACTTGTCTCAATGCTGGAAATCTGAGTTCAAACCGATTTTAATCAGTCTAAAGTAGGTATTGAATGAACATTGACTGGTCATAGAAATAGAAATCTGGGTTCAAACCGATTTTAAACAGTCTAAAGTAGGTAATGAATGTACATTGACTGGTCGTAGAAATAGAAATCTGGGTTTAAACTGATTTTAAACAGTCTAAAGTAGGTTATGAATGTACTTTGACTGGTTCTAATGCTAAAAATCTGGGTTTAAACTGACTTTAAACAGTCTAAAGTATGTTATGAATGTACTGTGACAGGTCTCAATGCTGGAAATCTGAGTTTAAACTGACTTTATACAGTCTAAATTAGGTATAAATGTACTTTGACTGGTCTGAATAAAAGAAATCTGGGTTTAAACTGAATTTAAACAGTCTAAAGTTGGTTATAAATGTACTTTGACTGGTCTGAATGGTAGAAATCTGGGTTTAACCTTAGTAAAAAAAGTCTAAAGTAGGTTATGAATGTACTTTAACTTGTCTCAATACTGGAAATCTGAGTTCAAACCGATTTTACCCAGTCTAAAGTAGGTTATGAATGTACTTTAACTTGTCTCAATACTGGAAATCTGAGCTCAAACCGATTTTAACCAGTCTAAAGTAGGTAATGAATGTACTTTGACTGGTCTGAATGCTGGAAATCTGGGTTTAAACTGAGTTTAAAAAGTCAAAAGTAGGTTATGAATGTACTTTGACTTGTCTCAATGCTGGAATTCTGAGTTTAAACTGACTTTATACAGCCTAAATTAGGTATAAATGTACTTTGACTGGTCTGAATAAAAGAAATCTTGGTTTAAACTGACTTTAAACAGTCTAAAGTTGGTTATAAATGTACTTTGACTGGTCAGAATGGTAGAAATCTGGGTTTAACCTTAGTAAAAAAAAGTCTAAAGTAGGTAATGAATGTATTTAACTTGTCTCAATTCTGCAAATCTGAGTTCAAACAGATTTTAACCAGTCTAAAGTAGGTTATGAATGTACTTTAACTTGTCACAAAACTGGAAATCTGAGTTCAAACCGATTTTAACCAGTCTAAAGTAGGTAATGAATGTACTTTGACTGGTCTGAATGCTGGAAATCTGGGTTTAAACTGAGTTTAAAAAGTCAAAAGTAGGTTATGAATGTACTTTGACTGGTCTTAAAGCTAGAATTCTGGGTTTAAACTGACTTTAACCAGTCTAAAGTAGGTAATGAATGTACTTTCACTGGTCTCAATGTTGGAAATCTGAGTTCAAACCAATTTTAAACAGTCTAAACTAGGCTTTGGATGTACTTTGACTGGTCTTAATGCTAGTAATCTGGGTTTAAACTGACTTTAAACAGTCTAAAGTAGGTTATGGATGTACCTTGACTGGTCTCACTTATAGATATCTGGGTTTAAAATGACTAGAAAAAAAAAGAGATAATTGATGTACGTTGGTCTGAAAAAAAACAATCTGGGTTTAAACTGTCTGTAAACAGTAAAAAGTAGGTAATGAATGTACTTTGACTGCCTCAATGCTAGAAATCTGAGTGGAAATCTATTTTTTACATTCAAAAGTAGGTTATGAATGTACTTTGACTGGTCTGAATGCTGGAAATCTGGGTTTAAACTGAGTTTAAAAAGTCAAAAGTAGGTTATGAAGGTACTTTGACTGGTCTTAAAGCTAGAATTCTGGGTTTAAACTCACTTTAACCAGTCTAAAGTAGGTAATGAATGTACTTTGACTGGTCTCAATGTTGGAAATCTGAGTTCAAACCAATTTTAAACAGTATAAAGTAGGTAATGAATGTATTTTACTTTGACTGGTCTTAATAATAGAAATCTAGGTTTAAACTTATTTTAAACAGTCTAAAGTAGGTTATGAATGTACTTTAACTTGTCTCAATACTGGAAATCTGAGTTCAAACCGATTTTAACCAGTCTAAAGTAGGTTATGAATGTACTTTAACTTGTCTCAATACTGGAAATCTGAGCTCAAACCGATTTTAACCAGTCTAAAGTAGGTAATGAATGTACTTTGACTGGTCTGAATGCTGGAAATCTGGGTTTAAACTGAGTTTAAAAAGTCAAAAGTAGGTTATGAATGTACTTTGACTTGTCTCAATGCTGGAATTCTGAGTTTAAACTGACTTTATACAGCCTAAATTAGGTATAAATGTACTTTGACTGGTCTGAATAAAAGAAATCTTGGTTTAAACTGACTTTAAACAGTCTAAAGTTGGTTATAAATGTACTTTGACTGGTCTGAATGGTAGAAATCTGGGTTTAACCTTAGTAAAAAAAAGTCTAAAGTAGGTAATGAATGTATTTAACTTGTCTCAATTCTGCAAATCTGAGTTCAAACAGATTTTAACCAGTCTAAAGTAGGTTATGAATGTACTTTAACTTGTCACAAAACTGGAAATCTGAGTTCAAACCGATTTTAACCAGTCTAAAGTAGGTAATGAATGTACTTTGACTGGTCTGAATGCTGGAAATCTGGGTTTAAACTGAGTTTAAAACGTCAAAAGTAGGTTATGAATGTACTTTGACTGGTCTTAAAGCTAGAATTCTGGGTTTAAACTGACTTTAACCAGTCTAAAGTAGGTAATGAATGTACTTTCACTGGTCTCAATGTTGGAAATCTGAGTTCAAACCAAATTTAAACAGTCTAAACTAGGCTTTGGATGTACTTTGACTGGTCTTAATGCTAGTAATCTGGGTTTAAACTGACTTTAAACAGTCTAAAGTAGGTTATGGATGTACTTTGACTGGTCTCACTTATAGATATCTGGGTTTAAAATGACTAGAAAAAAAAAGAGATAATTGATGTACGTTGGTCTGAAAAAAAACAATCTGGGTTTAAACTGTCTTTAAACAGTAAAAAGTAGGTAATGAATGTACTTTGACTGCCTCAATGCTAGAAATCTGAGTGGAAATCTATTTTTTACATTCAAAAGTAGGTTATGAATGTACTTTGACTGGTCTGAATGCTGGAAATCTGGGTTTAAACTGAGTTTAAAAAGTCAAAAGTAGGTTATGAAGGTACTTTGACTGGTCTTAAAGCTAGAAAAGACCCAAATTTGACTGAAATTGGTCAGATTTCATCCATTACTTACATGAAACTGACCAGAGTTACAACCTTTAGACTCAAGTTTGGTTAAATAAACAGTATAAAGTAGGTAATGAATGTATTTTACTTTGACTGGTCTTAATTATAGAAATCTAGGTTTAAACTTATTTTAAACAGTCTAAAGTAGGTTATGAATGTTCTTTGACTGGTCTTCATGCTAGAAATCTGGATTTAAAATGACTTTAACCAGTCAATAGTAGGTTATGATTGTACTTTGACTTGTCTCAATGCTGGAAATCTGAGTTCAAACCGATTTTAATCAGTCTAAAGTAGGTTATGAAGGTACTTTGACTGGTCTTAAAGCTAGAATTCTGGGTTTAAACTGACTTTAACCAGTCTAAAGTAGGTAATGAATGTACTTTGACTGGTCTCAATGTTGGAAATCTGAGTTCAAACCAATTTTAAACAGTATAAAGTAGGTAATGAATGTATTTTACTTTGACTGGTCTTAATTATAGAAATCTAGGTTTAAACTTATTTTAAACAGTCTAAAGTAGGTTATGAATGTACTTTGACTGGTCTTCATGCTAGAAATCTGGATTTAAAATGACTTTAACCAGTCAATAGTAGGTTATGATTGTACTTTGACTTGTCTCAATGCTGGAAATCTGAGTTCAAACCGATTTTAATCAGTCTAAAGTAGGTAATGAATGCACATTGACTGGTCTTAGAAATAGAAATCTGGGTTCAAACCGATTTTAAACAGTCTAAAGTAGGTAATGAATGTACATTGACTGGTCGTAGAAATAGAAATCTGAGTTTAAACTGATTTTAAACAGTCTAAGGTAGGTTATGAATGTACTTTGACTGGTTCTATTGCTAAAAATCTGGGTTTAAACTTACTTTAAAAAGTCAAAAGACGGTTATGAAGGTACTTTGACTGGTCTTAAAGCTAGAATTCTGGGTTTAAACTGACTTTAACCAGTCTAAAGTAGGTAATGAATGTACTTTGACTGGTCTCAATGTTGGAAATCTGAGTTCAAACCAATTTTAAACAGTATAAAGTAGGTAATGAATGTATTTTACTTTGACTGGTCTTAATAATAGAAATCTAGGTTTAAACTTATTTTAAACAGTCTAAAGTAGGTTATGAATGTACTTTGACTGGTCTTCATGCTAGAAATCTGGATTTAAAATGACTTTAACCAGTCAATAGTAGGTTATGATTGTACTTTGACTGCCTCAATGCTGGAAATCTGAGTTCAAACCGATTTTAATCAGTCTAAAGTAGGTAATGAATGCACATTGACTGGTCTTAGAAATAGAAATCTGGGATCAAACCGATTTTAAACAGTCTAAAGTAGGTAATGAATGTACATTGACTGGTCGTAGAAATAGAAATCTGAGTTTAAACTGATTTTAAACAGTCTAAGGTAGGTTATGAATGTACTTTGACTGGTTCTATTGCTAAAAATCTGGGTTTAAACTGACTTTAAACAGTCTATCGTTGTTATGAATGGACTGTGACAGGTCTCAATGCTGGAAATCTGAGTTTCAACTGACTTTATACAGTCTAAATTAGGTATAAATGTACTTTGACTGGTCTGAATAAAAGAAACCTGGGTTTAAACTGACTTTAAACAGTCTAAAGTTGGATATAAATGTACTTTGACTGGTCTGAATGGTAGAAATCTGGGTTTAACCTTAGTAAAAAAAGTCTAAAGTAGGTTATGAATGTACTTTAACTTGTCTCAATACTGGAAATCTGAGTTCAAACCGATTTTAAACAGTATAAAGTAGGTTGTGAATGCACTTTGACTGGTCTTAATGCTAGAAATCTGGGTTTAAACTGACTTTAAACAGTCTAAAATAGGTTGTGGATGTACTTGGACTGGTCTTAATGCTAGAAATATGGGTTTAAACCTATGTTTTACAATCAAAAGTCGGTGATTAATATACTTTTACTGGTATTTTTAACAGTCTAAAGTTGGTTATGAATGAAATTTTACTGGTCTGAATACTAGACATCTGGGTTTACACTGATTTTAAACAGTATAAAGTAGGTAATGATTTTACTTTGACTGGTCTCAATGCTAGAAATCTGGGTTTAAACTGACTTTAAACAGTCTAAAATAGGTTGTGGATGTACTTGGACTGGTCTTAATGCTAGAAATATGGGTTTAAACCTATGTTTTACAATCAAAAGTCGGTGATTAATATACTTTTACTGGTATTTTTAACAGTCTAAAGTTGGTTATGAATGAAATTTTACTGGTCTGAATACTAGACATCTGGGTTTACACTGACTTTATACAGTCTAAAGTAGGTTATGGATGTACATTGACTGGTGTCAATAATAGAAATCTGGGTTTAAACTGACTTGAAACAGTAAAAAGTAGGTTATGGATGTACTTTGACTGGTCTCAATAATAGATATCTGGGTTTAAAATGACGAGAACCATTAAAAAGTAGATAATGGATGTACTTTG
>RPOG01003599.1:37829-60037 GCA_008086565.1 Thalassoma bifasciatum | reverse complement strand
GAGAAGCATTATTATCAAAGATAAGAGAAGAAAGAAGGAGAAGATGAAGTGCTGGTCCTCTCTGCTTTCCTCTCCTCTGCTGTTCTCAAACTCCCTCTCTAACTCTCAAAACCTGCTCCTTCTGCAGGGAAAACTGTGGAAAGAAGTCAAATGGAGGTGTATTATTCCTCCTCACAGCCTTGTTTCACACTCAGTAGCTATTCAGTCTATTGCCTCACTGACTCACTGACTGACTGACTGTTCAGTGTGCTCCTCTCTAGTCAAAAGCAATGCGAATGAGAGGTAGAAGCAGAGCAGCAGATCTGGCAGCTCAAACTCTTACATAACGCTTCATGCTGGAGCCGGGGCCCCACTCAGGGGGGACTGGGAGGGCCGACAATCTGTCAGTCCTAGCACTAAGAAAAAAAACCACACTCCTCCATCACAGACTCAGGACTACATGTACAGAGCATGTACGGAAGCAGCCGCCCACACAGTCATGCTGCATGCTGCTGTGTGGAAAAAAAAAGAAAAGGAAGATTCTGGAAAACCAAGAAACATCTCAACTATGTTTGAGCTCCGTCTGAAAACTATCTGGGGAAAAAAGAGCAACTGCGAAATGTATGAGGACATGAATAAGTAAGGGATAACTACACAAATTTACATAAATGATTTAATTTCAAACAAAAATGTCAGGCACATGAGAGAAACCTCTTTGCTTCTTGCTGAGAGAATTCAACTTTGATTGAGCAGTATTTCAATTATGACAACCTCCACCAATACACTTGGCAATACCCTAAAAGTAACTTGTTAGATGTGAGAATATGATGTAAAGGACGGCCTGACAATTTATGGATGTCAAAATTAACTTTGTTTTTTCGACACTAATAGATGTTATCTTGATTAAATAAGATGTGTCGATCCTTGTCTTCGATTAACTTCTTCGTGAAGTGGTTTGAAATACCTCATCTATTTACTCTTAATTTAACTCCTCTGTGTTTTAGACTTTGGTATTCAGACTGCTTGTGCCATCTCACTACTTTTAGCACAGCAGGGTCTCATATCCACTGTGTTTCCTCCTCACTCAAACTGTATTAGGTCACAATTCACAAAGGCATTCTTGGTATAACTTGAAAGCTGTAGTTTTACTAAACAGCTGGGAGGGGCTGATTTGATTACCAAGCCTGAATGCATTACTGATTTATTTGGCCACAGAATTTCAGGTTGAAATATGTGTTCTATTCGAGACTATACCAACTTATCATTAAGTGTTATCACAACAGCTTCAGTATTTTTTGTCATACTGACACAGAATAATGTGCTAGAATAGCAAATGTGCAAAGTCACATTTTTCAGTGGAGACTTCAAAACTGCTTAAGAAACCAACCAACCAACCAACAGTTTGTTTCAGTCTTTGTTATAGTCTATGTTACAGAAAAATGATGGAGAATTGCATCCCGGATCTACCATTTAACCGACTTTCTCTCTGACCACAAAATGATCTGCACTGTTCTAACGTTCTAGATACATTGAAGGTGATACCAGAAAAAATAACAGGTGAAAGGCAGCAGATTTACAATAGAAAAAAAAGAAAAATATACATTTCTTGATCGATGAAGGGAGCTGTGGATATAACGCAATTGATATGAGACCATATCAATAAAGTAGGTACAGATTTTATTAATTTTCAATACCTTTATTGAGAGAACTGGTCAGGGAATGGAGTTTAACTGACTTTACAAGTAAAGACTTTTCAAATCCTTCTCCCCGTCACTGAAAAGGCATTTGAAAAATCTGACCTCACGCATGTCTGCTTACATGTGTCAGAGCTGGAGCCCTCCTGACCCAGACACTGGGGGTGTGAGAGCATGTGCGCGTCACAATCGAGGGCATTGAAGAGGTAGTGTCAGAGTGAAGGTCTCTGAAATACCTACACACATTCTGAAGTAAGGACATGATCTATAGTGCAGAAGCTATACTTGCACTAATCCTTGTGTGAACATAAGCAAGTAAAAGATGTTGTGCAAACATATACGTAACTGCAACTGGTGTTTAAAAGGACATACTTACTTCTCTACCTGTTACCATACACTCTGAATACAAAATCATTATTTTGACTCTTTACAAAGTTTTTTATATGCTCCTTTTTCCAATTTTTGATGAAAAAGAAAACCTAACCTTGCTTTGAAAAATATTCATTTTCAGTTCAGCTAATCTAAAAAGCAACTATAAAGAAATACCAAAGCGTTGAATCATGTCCAAACCCCTCACAAGTGATGGCCACTTTTATTCACAGAAATATTTTTTGTGCATTTTTCTTTTCTTGCAAGAAGATTAGCACATGAGCTTGACTATATAAGTATTTTGACAATAAAGTCCTTGGGAACCCAGACAAAGATACTCTTTTTGGCACAAGGACAACTCCCGCATCTATTTCATAACATGCCTTATGAAACCTCTGAGCTCCACTCCGCCTGAGTGGCCCGTCTACAGACTTGGCACTGTACCACATCTAGGTCAGTGTTATAGAAACCCCCCCCCCGCCTTCTTCCTGCATATTTAAACATACACACACAGACACATGATGGAAGGAAAAAAAAATTAAACTTTCACTAAGATGAGAAAAAAATGAAGCGAAGGTGAGAGGAGTGAAGCAGCAAGAGGCGCTCTGCCACTGAAGCAGTGAGTCAGACTTACTAAACGTTTAGAATTACTCACCCATGTCATGTGGTTTAAAGTTTTTCTCTCCTACTCTGGAGTGAGATCCATGCTGCTTTGACACCTCCACTCTTAAAGTCTTCCCAGCTCTTCCCCTCTAACACTGCTCACTCACTATCCTGGCGCACTGTCTTGAAAGGACTGTGTCAAAGTGTGTGATCCACTCTCACCATCACGCTCTGGTCTCGTCTTGCAGCTCTACCGGCACTCCAGTGAGGACAGAAGGCCATTGGGACAATTACAAAACAATGGGTCGCTGAAAGCGTTCTCAACCTGCCGTACGTACCAGTCCCCCTTCTGTGCTGCTCTTCCTCCCTCCCTCCTCTCTCCCTTCTTTCCCCCAGCCAACTGACATAGGAGTGTGATGTCAGCAAGCCACGCCCCCTCCACTGAGGCTGGCTTAGGTAATAAGGGTAATGAGGTTCAACTAGAAAATAATGAGTGATGAGTGGCAGCAAAGAGGAAAAGAGGTTTAAAGAGTAGAGAAGAAGAGAACGAGAGCAGGGGTGAAGAAGTCTGATCTGTGAAGACTTTTCTGGCTTTGTTTATTTGTTGTCGTGATGCAACCAAAATCTTTTGAAAACCACAACTTTCTGTGTTTGTTTTGAGAGAAAATAGTCCACATGTCTGTCTCAACTATGTCAGCTTCAAGATTTACATGGAAGTGAGGATTTTTGATGAAAAGCCAAGAATTAATCACTCACACTGGACTGAGGATGAGAAGAACTTGAATATGTGGCTCACACAGAAAAAGCTCTGCCTTTTTCAACATGAATAAAGAAATAAATACAAATCTTGTCCAGAATTTGACATTTACATTTAATTTAGGGCATCAATCCTCAAAAGTAACTTTATATTATTTGACTAAGTATAGTAAACACATATTCACAATAGTAGGGTGACCTTATTCCAAAAACCCAAGAAAAAGAAAGGAAAAAAAACCCTTAAAGGCAAAATAGCTTCATTCAAACACATTTTTTAAAACACTAATCATCTGTTTTGAGTGAACATTTTCTATGATGTAAACATAATGTACAGAAGCCCATTTCCGTCAGTTGAAAATATATGAATGAAAAGCTGGCTTTGTTGAGTTTCTTTCTCTTTTTTTTTGTTTGGTAACTTTAAGTCATAAATTTCATCTTCTCATCTTGAATTTGGACTTTTTACCTGGAAACTTCGACTTCTCATCTCAGTATTTCTACTTTCTGATCACCAAATTTTGACTTTTCATGCCAAAATTTTGACTCTTATCTCAAAATCTCAGCTTTTATCTCATAATTTTGAGTTTTTTGACAAAGCTTAGACTTTTTATGTCAATACTTTGCAACTTTGAATTTCCCAGTTTTGACTTTTCACCATTACTTTGACTTTTTATCTCAAAATTTTGACTTTGTATGGGCCAAAAAATATCCTAATGCTGAATACGACCAAAAAAACAAGAGCGATACCACTGTATATCTACAGTTTGCCTGTAAAAGTGCTTTTTGACTGAATCATTTTGTGTCAGTAAGAGCCTGTTTTTCTGCCCAACATCTTGACAGGTTAGTGCATCAGAATTTTGCCAGTAGATCAGTTCAGCGCTTTATTAAACACATCAATAGTCTATAAAACAAGCTGAGAAAAACCAGGATATTTTGGGGAATTGTATAAAATCTTCCTGGACGTTTGGTCACCCTACACAATAACCAAAATAAATGAAATCAGTCAAATTTTTAGAGTTACATGAATAACAATACATTATTATTTTACCGAGCTTAATTTTGCAACTGTAGCTGAAGAGTTAAAAAACACAAATGCAATCAAAAAACACTTAAGTTGAAAGCCAGAAAATGACGTGAGCGCCACAATTTTTAAAAACTGAAAAAGAGACATTACACAGACATGTCCAGAAACATGCCTCATTTCAAGGCATTAAAAAACAAAAATGATGTTGAACTGCTTGAAATGGCTGAAAACAAATCTGCAAATCAGGTAAGAAAAATGTCCTTGTGGTATTTTTTTTAAAATGAGAATGAAGTCTTACAAGCAACTTTTTTCTTACCTCACTGACAGATGTTTTTGTGCTCATTAAGAGCAAGTCAGAAATCAGTTTTGTCTTTAAATAACTTGAAACAACATTTTTTTTGGACTGTTCTGGTAAATGTGGCTCATTTTAAGTCTTAAAAGACATTTATTTTTACTAAAAGTGAGACATAAACACCTGCTGGTTTCAGTATTCCAGGTTTTGCAGTGAAAAGACAAAAGAAGAATGAATCAAATTGCAGGGAAAAGAGGCAGAGCTGTGTAAACTCATGTGCTACTACTTTCTGGTCAGCGCACGCGTCAGAAAACTCTCGTTTGGCTTCTCGGGACGATATCACACATCGTAAATGCAGTAAACACGTCATAAACACCTTAGATGACACAGAGTAAATTCACCAACACTTACATGTGAAAACCATCAAAGCTGAGGATGGCAGAGTGAAAAGAAAAAAAAATCTGGCAGAAATGTGAGATAAAATATAAAAACTTGAGTTACTCAGAGAAATATGGGAGGCTGGGGAAGTTAGAGAGAGTTGTGAAAATAAAAACAGGGTGGAGCTAGACTGAAGGGAAACATCACACAGGGAAGGAATATGGCCTAAAAAGAGCAACGCTGAGCTTAAAATAACAAAAGAAGGAAGAAAAAGTGAAGTGACAAGGAAGCAGAGGAAGAGTAAAGAAAGTACAAAGCAGGAGCAGGTGACGTCAAAGAGTCTGTTTCAAAACAGTCTCGATGAACCTGAAGACCTTTCTAGACCCATGTCCAAGGTAAAGGATTATCCTACATACACACGCACACACACACACATAAGTGCACACAAGTAGGTTTGGAGGTAGGATTCCAGTCTCACATGGCTACACTCACTAACCCACATTACTACAGAGGCTGGGGGAGGGGCGGCGAAGAGAGCCAGAGAGGTGGGGGAGGAGACAGAAGGAGGCGGTGACAGCAGCATTGTGAAGAGGAGGACCGGCTGACAACACACCAACAGACAGACACACACACACACATACACACAATCTCACATTCACCTTTGCCACACTACCACAGTTCTGGTGTCCAGCCGCTCCTCCTCCTCCTGTGAGGAAGGAAAGCTCACATTTCACTGTTTACATAACCTAGATCCACCAATCAAACACACAGAGAGAGGCGGTCACACTTCTGCAGGCTTTTTCTGCACTTCTTTGCCAAGGGATTGAAAAATGTTCATCCCTCTACTTGTGATGCACCAAAGAAAATATAAATTCATGTAAAAAAAAAAAAGTTACACTGTGATTAAGTTTTACTACTTAGCTGCTGCTTGTTGTTAGTGCATCGAGCTTCACATTCTTAAATTTTTGAGGCCGATGCCGATACCGGTACTGGGGGGAAAAGAAAGACGATATCTGATATATTGGCCAATATGCCATATATTGTGTCATATCCCATGTATCTGCTGATATATGAAATAAGAACATTGATATCTGGGTCAATGACGTGACGTCCCCTTTTTTTGTGTCTGAGTGCAATATTTCCTTCCATCATGAATTGAGTTTTTCATCTCATGTATTTCTTTATTCTATGAAACCTGTGTTATTTGAACACATCTTTAAACTATTAAAATACAACATGTTTTTTTGTGTTTTGGTTCCTCAAACCCCCAAAATGTCAGGTGGTGCAACCGTCCTGACAAGTATCCACAGTAATTAAACTCTAAACATCGAATGTCAGTTATTGTAAATGGACATTAAAAATACAGTGGCATTATTTTATGCTTGAACCTTTTTAAATAAAACATTCTTTGCAAATGAAAAGAATTTTAAAGCTGTTGAGAAATTTAAAAAACTTTTGTCCCGTAATTTTCCCCTTGTCAAATGTCAGGGTGGTGCAACCGTAACTTTTATTTTAAAGTGAAGAGAATAAAACAGGAAACAGGAAACTGCATCAGCCAGAGGAGCCCAAATGACATTTGTGACCAAGTGGAAAAGTTTGTAGATTTCTCTGAAATACTGAAAAAAAAGGTTTTTTTCACTTCATTGGTGACTGGAACAATTTCCATGTCAGGTGGAACAACCAATGTAATAATGTGAAATGTTATTTTAACATCAAATTATTTATCTTATTCACAAATAAAAGAAATGAAAGACACAAAATGAAAATGTATGAGTCACTACAGACACTTGAGAGATACTTGCCAATAATTTCACACAGAAAAAATAACAGGAACATAAAAATATATTTTCATATATTTGGTTGCACCACCTGACATTTTTGGGTGCTCAAATTAAAAATACTAAAAAATAATGAACCTAAAAACTTTGAAATGTTGGTCAACTACTGAAATCTGTTAGAAAACATAATCCTTCTCTCAGAAATATGTTTTTATCCATTTTCAAAGAACTTTTTAAAAACACGGTTTTAGACCCTCTTTTTGTCAATGACCCATATACAGGGTATATACTGGACATGAACACAAATTGTTATAATACCCAATATGTTTTTACATCTTTCTGTTTTTGCAGTTTGTGCAAACATCTAAACGTATTTCTTCTTCAAAATATGAGATTTCGTGGGATTAAAACTGTCAGATAAAATAAAGTCTTAACTATGACAGCCCATCTCCACCTGTTAAAATTTAAAAATGAAAAATCAGCTTTGTGGAGATTTATTTGCACCCATATCAGGTCAAAGTGATTTTTTTTGTCATATTTTCGACTTTGCATGTCATAGTTTAAATTTTTTATCATACCCAAAATATGATTCTTGGTATGACACAGCGACGTTATATGTATTATAGTCTTTTATAAGAAAAGGGCATTGACAGGAGCATTTATCTCTGTTTATTCCACAAAAAACATCTTACAAGACATTAGAACACCATGTTATATAGTGTTGTATTAGGTATTGGTGGACGTGTGAACTAACAGTAGCATTTATCATTGGCAGAGAGCAGCATGCAGCCTGACACAGACACACAGGAGCAGGAACGACACAATCTCCACACAGGAAAAAAAGAAAACTATTCATCGGTCAGGCTCTAACAACTAATTCACTGATTTGATTGGAAACAAACCAAGAGATCTCAAGTGTTTGTGACTCCTTTTCTTAGATCTCTGTGATAAAAAGTCAGAGAAGCATCTGGTTACAGGTAACTAGGTGGATCGGGAGAATCCAAGAACAAAACTGTTGAGGTAATTTTCTATTTTCATCCTGACCCTGACCACGACGCTTACATCAGCAGGATGAACCCGACAGAATGAGTGATGTGTTCGGATCAGCAAACATATTTCAGGATGAAGAGAGAGGATGACAGGATCGAACACATAATCAGGTTGACATAGAGCCAGGGTGTTATCCCTCTCTCTCTCTGTTATACACACACACACACACACACAAACACACACAAAGTCTGTTGTGTCAGTATGTAGACCAGCTGGTATTACTGTATCACCTCCTACACTTCTCTCTGTGCAGACCTTAATCAGGTCACATCACACACACACACACACACAAACATACATAGAATAAGAACTCTTAAGAATCTGGTAGGGAAGAGTGGGGTAAGATGACACACCCCTGTATCGAGGTACACTTTTTTGTCATACATCAGACCACAGATTCTGCAAGCACCCTCCACTGTCCCTGAGATTATCCTCCATATTTGAACATTTTCCTCCAAACTAGGGCATCACAAGAACAATAACTTTGACATCCAACTATTGTGCATTTCTACTAACCGGAAACATCCTGAAATAAAGCAGAAGTAAAAATTGCTATTTGTCCAAGATATTGGTTTCAAATACTGAATACCCAGTAAAAATCATAGACTGTATAACGACGTTGGGCTCAAACTGAAGCCTCCAGCAGATGCCCCGCCCCCTGGTGTCTGGCTGCAGTATAGGTCATAAGCCATATATTCCAGATAGGAGCCGGGAAAACTTTAAAATATTACGATACTTCGTAGAAACGTTTCTCTCATCTTTACGCTAAGGTGGTATGACGATGGCATTTGGCTGCATGGTGTTCAGGTGTTTTTTTTTACTGAGAAGTTAGTTTCTCATTAGTTATTGGACGTTAAAAACCGCGATATAAGTTACGTTTTACGATAGTTGACAGCTGCCTTTCGTGAGTAGATTTTATCAGGGATATAAGAAACTTCAGGAAAGAGCCAAAAGGAGACTAAACCTTCTGAAGAAGAAGAAATAAATATTTTTATTTCTCTTTTTTACTTGGCTCCAATGGAAGTTCTCTACTGCGCAGACTCTGGCTGCATAATGGCGGCTAGAGAAACGGGGTTTTTTGGCTTCAAAATCGTAGAACAGTGAGAGGTGGAGGCACGCTGCCCATTCTATATACAGTCAGTGGTAAAAATTCAGAAAAAAATACCAAGTGGTGTGAAATTGGTGTACTTAATAGATGCAAACTAGAATAGAATTCTAGTTAAACAGTTTTTAAAATAGCATGAGCCTTTAGTTAAAAGAAAACATTACAAAAGCAATGTACTAATTGTCGAAAAATGAAGAACCTAAATATTTATTAACCCTCTTGTTTTCAGATTTACTCTGCACTGTTTGTTCTGACTGCTTACAAAGTACAAGGTGAACAATTTCCTCCCAATTTTTTCTCCATTTTTGTGAAGATGTTTCAGAAATATTCACATGTATTTAGTGATTACTTTTGTGACGTATGGTAAGAAAGACCTTATTTACATAAAAGTACAGCTCTTCTTTAAGTAGAAAAAAGCAAAAATTTTGATATTTTTTCGCACCAATGCTATTATCTGAGGTGCATAAACTGATGCAATATCACGGACAGTTTTTGTCAAAGTAATGGCGGGATATTGTAATGAAATCATTTCAATTTCTTCAAAGCCACCACTTTTAATGAGCCTGTGGATGCAGTGACTAACTGATTTTGGATGTAATTTGGGGCCCATGCAGTGAGCTCCACTACAGAGTCATGTCTGCCTTCGATGCAATGCAGAGCAAAGCAGAGTAATCCAGTAGTTGTCAGCTTTTTTCTTCTTGTGAAGGGATTTCTCCACATTCTGTTCGGGTTTAAATGTTTTTGTACTCTGAAGATGATGAAATTCAGTAAAATTGTAGAACTTTTAGTCTATGCGATCTCTCACAAAGTAGTCAACCTTGAAACATCTTCATTTCTGAGAGACACAGGCTCTCTGGAATTCTTTTTTTAAGCCAGGTCATGTTACTAGCTTGTAGCAATTTAACATAATTAACTAGGAGATGTTCCTTTTTTTCTGCTTTTTTTGTCCCTTTCCCAACATTTTTAAAATGTGTTGCTGGGATCAAGTTTTTATGAGTCGGTATTTTTCAGAGAACAATGTCATATTTTCTAATTCCAATGTTTAATACAATATCATTGCAGTATTTTAAACATATATAGGGTTCAAAGAATTTGCAAACAATCAAAATCCAATTCAATTTTACGCAATATCACAACTCTTGTTGTTATACTATTTCAGAAACCATTACCATAACAATCCCTACCTAGGCACACCCTCTTGTAAAAAACTGTGTCAATATACTAGAAACTGTATATAGTTCACGTCTGCTCACAGTGTTTTTTCCTAATCCCAAACTGTGCCCCCCCCCCCGCGCTCCATTATGGCATTGTTTTTTTCCCTCCTCCTTCCTCGTGTACTCTTTTCCTTCTAATGAAACAGGGCGCTGCAGATGCCAGATGAACAGTTCTCTCTGCTCCTGTCCTCCCCATGTTATGTGTCTCTGTCTTTTTATGTTTCTTGGATGAAATGTGCTCTAAAACTGTGCAATGGCGAATAAAGTGAATCTTGAGTAAGTATGAATATGGACTCTTGCCTGATATTTTTTTCTTATTTGGGCTCAAATGTGTTTTTTTTTAAGTTCCCATGTTCATGGTCTCAAAAAGCTAAAATATGTTTCCAAGGCTAGTTACTAGCTAAGTCTGTGAGTAGGCAGTGGGAAGGAACATATGAGAGCCTGTTAGCTAAAACTTGGATTCATCTGATGGCAGCACAAGACAAAGTAAAAAAACACAACAATACCATAAAAAAGGGGAGAAAGTTCTTTATAAAATATGTTTTTTGTCTTCACATTTTCATCATTTTTTTAAGTTAAGTTTCATTTATAATCATAGCAGTTAACATGTTTTTGTTCTTGGCTGTCCATCTGGTAAAATCCATGTTTTTTCCCCATCACCCCTTCTCCAGTTCTCATGTTCCACCAACCTAGTTGTGATGTAAGTGTGCGGGTGGTGTGTCTTGTCGCTGATTAAACCACCAGGTGTCTGTAACATTCGTGGGAGGAAACATGTTTACTTGTTTTTCTTCAGTTTGAACTTGAGAGAGCGAGCCTGTGTGCTGCCTACCAACGCCTCCACACAGGCGGGGGAGCAACAGGCTAATTAACAGACTATTACTCTCCTGCTCTCTGGAGTTACCGTATGTGTGTATGTGTGTGCTTGTGTACATATGTGTATTATGAAAGACATGACTAAACCTAATGACAGCCTCATGGAAGCTGCAGGGAGCCAACAACATGCAGCACACACCCCTCAATCTGTACATACACACACACATGAACACACAAACAGTCCTGACCCAGAACACACAGAACCCTGTTGCTGAAGAGAGGATTTATTCTTGGAGACTGGCTCCAACCTCTAAAGTCCATTTTTTTGTTCATATTATGATGAATAGCTTTGCTTTTTCTGTGTCATATTTTCTGTTTTTTTTTTATACAGGAAAGTAGTTGAGGGTACTTTACATACTCTATCTGAGGGGTGGGGGTGGTGGAGGGGCTTTCTAAGAGCTTTGGCAGCACACTGGTGCAGAGGTTGAGGGTTCGCTCAAAATAAATAAATGAGGCCTAAGTCAGTGAAGTTAAGGCCCCATTTACACAACAATGTTTCACAGCATTTCACCCTAAAACGCAGAAAAACGTTACGAAAAAACCTGTTTGCACCAAAACGCTGAGGGACTTAAAACACTGCAGTATGCATGTCAAACCTGAAGATGGTGATACAACTGCAGGAGCCATGTACACAACAACGGTATACAGGCTGTAGAAGAGGTGAGCCGATCATCTGGAGTTTTTTAGAGACTTTCTTTCTAATTGCAGAATAGTGCAACAGATGCATACTTTGTTGGCAGTAGATTCAGCAGTATTCAGCAGCGAGAGCAAGAACAAAATGGTAAGTCGTTATTGTTGTTGTTCGGTTCACGTATGGCAAAGTGGAGGTTTCATGCACACGTGCAGAACTGAGTGTGAAGTCAGCGTTTCACTCTAAAACTCTGGCTTTGCGTTGACACGGAGACAGTAGAAACGGCATTTCAGAAAAAATCCACTCTGGAGGGCGTTTTCAAAAGTTTGGAAGTCAGGAACACTTTAGAAAACCATTGTCAGTTAACACAGTTCATCACTACATCTACAAGTGACAGTTCAAACTCTACCATGCAAAGACAAAGCTAGATATCAACAACAAACAAAAACATCACCACCTTCTCTGGGCCTGAGCTCATTTGAAGTGGAAAAATCTGCTCTGGTCTGACGAGTCCACATTTCAATTTTTTTTGGAAACTATGGATGTTGTGTACTCTGAGCCAAAGAGGAAAAAGACCATCCAGATTGTTCTCAATGCAAAGTTCAAAAGCAGCATCTGTGATGGTATGAGGGTGTGTTATACCTAGTTTATGCTTTCCGCATCTGTGTGCTCTGCTCCACCCAACGCGGACACTTGACTTCTTCTGCTCTATTTCTATGTTCTGGTAGATGTGTGTTTACGATACACTGCCCCCTGCAGTTTGGGAATGGAGCCCAATGGACGCTGCATGGACCCAAAAAAGTATAAAAGCCTCACACGTTCTCTCGTGTGGATCTCCGGTGTCTTTTTTCTGCAAGTCTAGCCTTGGCAGAAAGCTTAATCCAGCCTTTAGTGCCCATGGCATCATGGGCAACTTACACATTTGTGATGGCACCATCAATGCTGAAAGGTACATCCAGGTTTTGGAGCAACATATGCTGTCATCTAAGTCACATCTTTTTTAGGGAGGTTCCTGATTATTTCAGCAAGACAATGAAACCAAGACACATTCTACAACAACAATAGCATGGCTTTGTAGTAGAAGAGTGCAGCTACTAGACTGACCTGCCTACAGTCCAGACCTGTCGCCCATTGAAAATGTGTGGAACATTATGAAGCACGAAATACAAGAATGGCAACCTCAGACTGTCAAACAACTGAAGTTGTTCATCAGTGAGAATGTGAAAGAATTCCAGCTCCAAAGCTTCAACAATTAGTGTCCTCAGTTCACAAACTATTATTGAGTGTTGTTAAAGGAAATGTGATGAACCACAGTGGGAAACATGAACCTGTTACAGCTTTTTTGAAACCTGTTCCAGGCATCATTTTCAAAATGAGCAAATATTTGCACAAAAACAATAAAGTTTATCAGTTTGAACATTAAATATCTTGTCTTTGTTGTGTTTTCAATTGATCATAGGTTGAAGAGAATTTGAAAATCATTGCATTCTGTTTTTATTTACATTTTACCCAACTTCATAGGAATTGGGGTTGTAAAATAAAAAGTAAACATATGTGGGGGGACCAAACGCAAAGTCAATGTACATACATTTGGGAAATTCAATGCAACCACTTGATTTGGTCTGTCTTGGCCAAATTAATGAACCTGTTCTAAAATAAGAAAGTACAAAACATCTATATTTTCCTCTCAAACCTGATATCTCTAAAACACTTGAAAAACATTCATGTTGCAAATTTCTGACAGTCTCTTCATCTTTTGGTCTGAACACACAACTAAGGAAACCCTTCCGCCTATAAAAAGCAGAAAAGATGAAAAAACCTCCTTAAACCTGTCTGTTTACCATCTATTCTCTCAGTTGTTGTCTTTTTTGTCTGTCTCTTATTTCTGTGTGGGAAAGTTTCATCTCCATTTAATCTCCCATCTCTGTGAAGTGGTGCGTTTCCATTGCATCATCAAATGTGGGATTTTCCCTCTAAATGAGGGAAATAATGAAAACAGAGGAAACAACAGTTTTAAAAACACACACATGGTTCCCAGCCTCAACTCATAAACAACACTGCTCAAAAATGTACATTTGACTGCATCCACTAAAGTGAAGTTACTTTTCTAGAAGCAACGTCTGCTGAGAAATACCTACAGAAACACAGAAACGTGTCATTCTGTGAGTGTATGTTTGTTTTGTTTCTTAAGGTGATGAATGACACTTTTCAAGTAAAAAAAAAGAGCAAGGTAAAAAGAGAATTTCAGAAAAACAAGTGAAGCATAAGACCAAAATACAAATGTAAAACCTGATGTGCGTGTGTGTGTGTGTGTGTGAAAAAGCTGACAACTGATGCTGTTATTTTAGTTTCTTGATCTTCAACCCGTGCTTCTGTCCTCTTCCATTTTTACATTTTCCATAATCATAAACCTCCCACTCACTTCATAACAAGTCTCTATGTCCTTCTAACACAGTCATACTTTCTTACATTAAATCACGAGTTCTCCTGTGTCTGAAATGTACAAGTCTCCATGTTTGAAATTCAAGAACATTAAAGGATGGACAGAAGCTGTGGCTGAGGAGAAATGGAGAATGTGGACAGCACATCCATCAAAAAACCTTCAGTACTGAATCCTAACTACCAATGTATGTAGGGACATAAAACTTTCTCTGTAAAAGGTCAGAAAAAACACAAAGGAGAGTAAAGTAAATTGCAGTAAAATAGAAGATCATTTAAAAAAACAGATAAGAGGGCAAAATTGCTTAAAAGCTTGGAATAAAGAACAGGGGGGGTGAACCAGAAGGTGAAAATCATCACAGCTCTCATGGGGGGCAGAGTCCTGGTGACGGTTGTTATGGGAACCATGTTGCAAACTGCGGAGACAGCAGGGGTTGGTGATGTCACTGGAGCAAAATAGATTAGCTAAGTGAGAAAGATAATACGTAAATGGATGTTTATCGCATCAAACCTTTCACTTCTCCCACCTCCTGTGGAGACAACAAGCTCTAAGAGCGTCAGCTATTTGTGTTCGAGGTACAAAGCTTTCACTTCCGATCTCTGCCGTACCAATGACTGTATATAGAATGGACAGCGTGCTTCCGCCTGTCACAGTTCTACGATTTTGAAGCCAAAAAACCCCGTTTCTCTAGCCGCCATTGTGCAGCCAGAGTCTGCGCAGTAGAGAATTTCTGGTGGAGCAGAGTAAAAAAGAGAAATAAAAATATTTATTTCTTCTTCTTCAGAAGGTTTAGTCTCCTTTTGGCTCTTTCCTGAAGTTTCTTATATCCCCGATAAAAACTACTCACGGACGGCAGCTGTCAACTATCGTAAAACGAAACTTATATCGCGGTTTTTAACGTCCAATAACTGAGAAACTAACTTCTCAGGAAAAAAAACACCTGAACACCATGTAGCCAGATGACATCATCATACTACCTTAGCGTAAAGATGAGAGAAACGTTTCTACCAGGTATGGTAATTTTCTAAAGTTTTCCCGGCTCATATCTGGAATACATCCCCTCCGCCCCGAATACTGGATATGACGTCGGTCTGTGGTCCCCCGCCCCGAATACTGGATATGACGTCGGTCTGTGGTCCCCCGCCCCGAATACTGGATATGACGTCGGTCTGTGGTCCCCCGCCCCGAATACTGGATATGACGTCGGTCTGTGGTCCCCCGCCGGCATCTGCTGGAGGCTTCAGTTTGAGCCGAACCGAGTTACGTCCACTCATTATACAGTCTATGGTCAGTCGCTACAAAAGTCCAGCAGAAAAGTTAGAGATCTGACGCAACGTTTTTGAGACAAAGTTAGGATATTGTGAACGTGACGAGGGGAGTTTTTTTTTCAATCAACAATCAACTAACCAGCACTCAACATTTTAATTTTCGCCCGCTGAATGATATGTTTTTGGTGGCACAAGACAGTTGGGGTGTGTCTCAAAGCTCTCAAAGATCTAACGTTCTGTCCTCTGGAGCGTCATATAAAGTGACGTCTTGTTGCAAGGACTGCGTCAACTGTCATCCAGCTTTCACAGCTGTTTGTGTGTCTGCACATGCGCATGTTATAACTCTAATAAAATAAACAATAACTGTGCGTCAGCATCCTGTCTAAAAACACACAGATCTCTTCACCAGTAAAATGTATCATTATTCGATTATTTATGAATTATTTATCCTTTATCTTTAGCTTATCTGATTGTGAACTTTTTGATATCACTTAGTTCATGATGTCTCAGGAACGCTACTAATTGATTAGATTTCAACGTAAACAGAATTTGTGTTTCTCTTTACTAACCTCATGCTCACGAGTGAAACTCTTTAGACTCCAATAGAAATATAGTGAATGTTTTTCTGACAGACTTTTCTCTCACACTTAAATGATCTTTAGAAAAAAAAAGATCCACTTGAGAATGAAGGAGAAAAATAACTGATCACAGATAAATATTATTTTTCTATTATCACAGTATAAATTATTTCATTGGATGATGAATTTGACCTAAATAGTTATAGAAACTGGGTATATTTCTACTTTATTCTCATCGTTTTGATTGTATTTTTGTCATTTTTACTTGAATCTCTATTTATCTCAAAATTATTTTCTCCATTAACACGGGTCCTACTCTGCTCCCATAGTCAATAGAGTTGTGCAGGGCCTGTTCTTACAGAAAAGCCTTGAAAACAAGACACAATTTACTTTTAAAAAATGCTTATTTGACCAGTTTGTTGGTTAATAAAAAAAAAAAACAACTTAAAATTAATAAACAGAAACAAAACAAAACAAAGCAACACACAAACACAAGCTCAGTATCAGAGATGTGTACCTATCACATTTAAAATCGATGAAGTACGGATGCTCAGTACCAATTCTCATTACTTCTCTGTGTGTTTATGTGGTAATAAATGTTAATTTGTTTGATAATAAAATCTCAAATATTTAATTAAACATTTACTCCTCAATATATAAACTTAAACAAACATGTAAAAACATTCAACTGTCTGTTCTGTAACATTGCAGTTGCTTCACAAATATCTTCAACATTAAAACCCTTAACTAAAGTAAACTACAACTTAACAAATTAATTACAACCATGAAGGGGTTTTTCTTAATTATGCACAAATTAAAACTCAGCTTTGGTTATTTTCCATGTCCATGTCCGGCATGGAAAATCCCACACTCTTCCACTCCCTCACAGTTACAAGGATTTTTTGTGAATCGGTGCCTATGAAAGTATATGGTCCCATCCCAACTCTGCTGGTTACAGAGATATAAAACCTGCAGTAGACAGTCATTTCAACATGGTGACTCACAACATGTGTTGGCTGAGTTTCCATGGTTGAGGTGAGGGAGTGAGAACACTGAGGTGGGGACAGGGAGAAATCTTTTAATCAGAAGAAAATCTTTTGGATCCATACTTTACAAACAGAGAATCCTTCATGCCTGAAAAAAGAACTATTGTTAGAGTGGTGTCTATGTTTATTACTGTACTTACTGTCATATTTGTGGGTCAATGACAAAAAGAGGGTCTAAAAACTTATTTTTAAAAAGTTCTTTGAAAATGGATTAAAATCATATTTCTGAGAGAAGAATTATGTTTTCTAACAGATTTCAGTAGTTGACCAACATTTCAAAGTTTTTAGGTTCATTATTTTTTAGTATTTTTAATTTGAGCACCCAAAAATGTCAGGTGGTGCAACCAAATATATGAAAATATATTTATATGTTCCTGTTATTTTTTCTGTGTGAAATTATTGGCAAGTATCTCTCAAGTGTCTGTAGTGACTCATACATTTTCATTTTGTGTGTTTCATTTCTTTTATTTGTGAATAAGATGAATAANTTAAAAAGGTTCAAGCATAAAATAATGCCACTGTATTTTTAATTTCCATTTACAATAACTGACATTCAATTTTTAGAGTTTAATTACTGTGGATACTTGTCAGGACGGTTGCACCACCTGACATTTTGGGGGTTTGAGGAACCAAAACACAAAAAAACATGTTATATTTTAATAGTTTAAAGATGTGTTCAAATAACACAGGTTTCATAGAATAAAGAAATACATGTGATGAAATACTCAATTCATGATGGAAGGAAATATTGCACTCGGACACAAAAAAAGGGATGTCACATCATTGACCCTTGTACCTTCATCTTCACTATTGTTCTGTTGTTTGCAGACACAAATTGCAATATTTACAGGGAAAAGTAGCATGAGAGGGTTTTTGTAACATTTTTTGTGATAATTAACCCTTCTGTTGTCTTCAGGTTTACTCTGCACCATCTGCTCTGACTTCCTATAAAGTATAAAGTTAGGGTGTGATAGACCTCACTAAGCACTCTTCTCTGAGAAGAAAGAAGCAGAAATTTTGATTTATTTTCACCCTAAGATCATTATCAAAGCTACATATGTTAATGTATCATCACAGACAGGTTTATGTCAAAGTGTAGACAAGATATTGTTTTGAAATCATTCCAATTTTTTAATGGCAAGAAGGTTCTATCAATGTAAATCAAACATAATTTAACAAAAAAAAAGTCAAAACTAATTGTACATGCAAATCGCACGGCATGACACCATCCATGTAATTTTCAAGCAATACTATGATTGAAAACTAAAGTTGTGACATAATAATTCTGCAATCTGGTCAAATTGATGTGAAGACAACAGGAGGGTTGGTAACATCATTCATGATCTGATATATCAAAAATTATTTGATTAATTTGATCAGGGTTATTTATTCCTTATAGAAAACTTTGTAAGATTTGTTTCCAACAAAAAAAAATACTTGACACAAACTTTGCTGTATTCTTGTATCTTTATTTTTGTCTGAGCACTCTCTCTTAGTTGTTTGGGGGAAAATGCAACATACTTCCTATACATAAGAGGCATCTTCACTTCATGACATCAAGGCTTGGTGAAGGCTTTCTGATGGAAACAATAATTGCTAATCAGTGCTCTACTCTGCTGAGATAAATAAAAGGAAATTGAGGGTAATGACTTTTCTACTTTCTTGTCATCTGCGTGTGGTCGTGCGTCTCAATGGAGTTCATCATTCAAGTTACTTCTTCTTTGCCATTCTAAAAAATACAACATATATCTCGATCTTTACTTATGTTGAGTTGAAACATCTGTTTATTTTTAAATGAGGCTTAAATATTTCTTACTGCTTGCTTTCATAAATATTGCTTATTTATGTGTTGCAGTAAATTACAGTGAATACAAGTAATTACGAGTCTTGCCAGGTGTATTGTGTTTTATGCTGTCGAATAAAAAAACCCAAACAATTTAACATTTAAGCGTTAACATTTCTCAGCCTCAACCTTTAGTCACTGTTTGTATTATAAGCTGTATGATTCACATTTCCTATGAAACACTTATTTTACTAAATCCTCATAATATTGCAATACCTCTCCACTTAAACAGGCCTCTCCACAATTTGATATAGATTTTTTTACGTTTTGAAACGCACACGAAGCCCTCCCTTTTTTTTTTTTTTTTGCTTTTCCACCCTAAGGCCATCACATTGGCAACCTTACAGCCCCAAACCTACTTGTGTAGCCTTTAGGCTTCTGCCAACCTGCTCTCTACACTGGGTCAGTTATACAAAGTGTTGCACAACTATTGTGGTAAAAAATGTTTCATAAGCCTGATCTCTGAGTAGAAAAGTGCAAAGACCTGAACCTCTTTTGTTTGATGACTAATGGCTTGAAATTATCTCTCTCTTGCAGACGTTGGCTTTGAGAGCTTAAATACCTGTGTAAGAAGCATGGAAGCTATATAACATCTGACATTGTACCCATGCTGTAATTAGGACAACATGTACAGTCTAAGCATGTGTTTGTGTGTGTGAGAGAGAGAATGGGAGTGTGTCAGAAGAAGAAGGAGGAGGAGGTGTGTTTGCTTAACAGAGAAAATGGTGAATGTGCATGTGGAAGTATGTGTGTGTGTGTATGTATGTGTGCATGTGTTAAAGAGTTCTTCACAGGTTCACAGGTTCCTGCTGCCTAGAACCAAACATAACATGCAATCTGCTCTCTGAAGGGTTATCCAACTGACTCACAGGATGATGATGATGAGGAGCTCTCACAGCTCTCTATAGGCTCCATAGGCTCTCCACAATTTATGCTCCAGGCCACCAATCACCAGGGATGTGACACAAGGTGTTACTCACTACAAAAAAGACTTCTGGGCTCATATATAGGGAAGAACATTGGAAGAAAGAACTTCTGCCGACCCACCATAAACCCCCCCTCTCCTCATGTGCTGCCACTTATCCCGACCTTGGCAGCTTATTATTATGACATCAAATTTCATAGAGTCCAACAAATTAAATCATATCAAAATTATTTGTACTTAAAGAGAAAATAAATGTTCAGTGAACATACCCACTCTCCTACCCCCTCTACTTAAAAGTGAAGTTCCCCACAGTTCCTACATGATCTCAGGCCAGCTGACAGTCTTGCCTGGGCCTGAAACTTAATAATATGAGGCCCCCGTTTACACTATTCATCTGAAACCACAAAAAATGCAGTGAAAAAAAATCTGGGTTTACACAGAAATGATGAGGGACGACAAACACTGTAGTATGAATGCCAGGCCTGTAGTAGGCGATATGCAGTTGTGCCCAGAAGTTTACCCAGCCCCTAGCAGAATTTCTGTTTTGGCCCTTTCTCAGAAAATATGAATTATAAAACAAAATCCTTTCTATCACTAATGGTTAGTGGTTGGGTGAGGACATTTATTGAAAAAAAAAAGTTTACTCTTTTAAATCATAATGACGACAGAAACTTCAAAAATGACCCTGTTAAGAAGTTTACACAACTCTGGTGGTTTTGTCCTGATAAATGCACAAAAGTGAACACAAATGTGTTTGAATGTCTACTAAAGTTAACCATCCTCACCTGTGATCTATTTACTTGTTATCAGTGTGTGTGTATAAAAAAATTAACAGGGTCATTTTTGAAGTTTCTGTTGTCGTTATGATTTAAAAAGAGTAAACTATTTTTTTCAATAAATGTCTTCACCCAACCTCTAACCATGAGTGATAGAAAGGATTTAGTGTATCATTCATATTTTCTGAGAAAAGGCCAAAAAAAATCAGAATTCTGCTGGGAGGTGTAAACTTTTGGGCAAAAGTGTATATGAACAAACTTCCCATGAACTGTTTGTGCCGAAATGTAGTAGGTTCTTCCATTTCCAACGGAACAGCAGGCATGTTAGACAAAGTAAGGCTTTTGTTTTGAGCTGCTATATATTTTTAAGTCCCTATTGATTTTTTTTCATTCATTGTGGGATAAGAAATATCTCAAATAGTTTTAAGAATTCCTTGAATCTGCTGGCAATTTCTACGATCATTTTCTTTCTGCATCCTAGACAGACGTCTGTTTCAGTTTTTGATGATTATTTTACTATCAAACATGCTGCACTGCTCTGGTTTGCGTTTACTATACAGTACGTAGAAATAGAAAACGCTTTAAAAAAACAACAACACAGTCTTTACCAACAAATTAGACAGCTGCAGACACTTTTAAAATATTTATACTGTATGTCTTTTAATTTCTGTCTCAGAAAAAAACACGTGCTGCACGTGTGTAGTTGGAAGCCCTCAGTGGAGTACTTCATATTTCGATGGGACTTAAGGCAAAATATCCCAGAACATATTTACATTTAAATCTTATTTCTACCATTAAACTGCTCGGTGGAGAAATGGAGGTGAAAGACATGTGAAGTCTAAAACTTATTGCTGGGAAAACCTCTGAAGAACTGAAGTAGAAAACTGGGAGGAGGCGAGTTCAACATTCATCCAGATCTGTGATTTTGTTCCTCACTGTCTTCTTGTTAGGTTGACGATTACTCCTCGAAAAGCTGTGGTTTTTTTTTTCCTGGAAATCTTTTGTAAAAGCACTTAACATGCTGTTTAGGTTCACAAGGTGCCTCGTGATCTTTTCGAGTGTGTGATCTTTTCGCTTCCCTCGCTCTAAAATGTGGTCAAAGTCATCCAAAGACTGACGCCATTTAAGTTATTCAAGCAAAGTTTAAATCTCACTTCCCACACACAAAAAGACAGTGCGAGAGACAAGGCCCCCCCCACACCGCCCGCCCCCCCCACACACACACACACACACACAGACAACTCAGCACCTAATAGAACTAATAGATGATTCACTGGGTTATGTAACACGCACTGGCAACAGAAGAAATAAGAGGAGGAGACCGGAGAGTTCAGAGGAGTCTGCTTCCTTTGGGAGGACAGAAGGCCAAAGGCTGATGAGGAGAGCTTGTCTGGGCACATATGTGGACAATAAAAACGCTGGTTCAGTGGTTCTAAAAGCTCCGTTCTTTAAAAGAATGAAAGCTATAAAAAAGGTGTCAGAGTGATGTGATAATAGAGGGCACTGACTTTAGAAAAGGTAGAAGAAGAAAATAAAAATCTAACGTAATAGCCAGAGCTGGATACAATTTGTTTTGCAATTGATATTTC
>RPOG01003599.1:0-37508 GCA_008086565.1 Thalassoma bifasciatum | reverse complement strand
TTCCCTCGCGCTAAAATGTGGTCAAAGTCATCCAAAGACTGACGCCATTTAAGTTATTCAAGCAAAGTTTAAATCTCACTTCCCACACACAAAAAGACAGTGCGAGAGACAAGGCCCCCCCCACACCGCCCGCCCCACACACACACACACACACACACACAGACAACTCAGCACCTAATAGAACTAATAGATGATTCACTGGGTTATGTAACACGCACTGGCAACAGAAGAAATAAGAGGAGGAGACCGGAGAGTTCAGAGGAGTCTGCTTCCTTTGGGAGGACAGAAGGCCAAAGGCTGATGAGGAGAGCTTGTGACCCGTGTATACACCTGTTATTTTTGCGACCAAGTCACCAAGATTTTCGAGGCAAGAAATTTTCTTACTTTCGATATTTTTTCCACAGTCTCACTACACTATTATCTCCCGTGACTGAAATCTTTTCCATCTTCTTCTTTTATTTTTAGATTGCATTATCGGTCTCGACCTATGTTAAACAAAACGTTAACTATAAAGTTATTCTTAATTACTCAAAGTAGCTGTGAGGACTTTCTGAAAAAGCTGGCTTTAAAGACTGCAATTCCAATAAGCCCTTGCTCCCCACAGTTGTGATGAACCAAGATGTGTGTTTGTTTAAGTTTGTTTTGTAAAAATGATTGGAGAGCAGATCTTCTTTTTCACTTTATTTTTCTTTGTTCAAGATAACTGTTTTTTTTGTTTTTTTTTTTACCAGATACAATGCGATAAGGTAATGTATTTATCAACAGTCCCATAGAGCATCTGTTTGAAATGTGACAACAAATAAACTTTGAGAGTTTGTAGTGTAATTTAGTAGTCGGCGATTTTTAGTGCTACTCACAGCCTGATGCTCTGAGATGTATACAGAGACGGTTTATATAATAATGCAATATTCCATACCTATCCTATCATGTATATACCACACATTTTAGGTAGACTGTACATACTTAATGTTCTATTCTATATTTTATTTTATGCTTAAATTTTTATGCTTAGATTCTAATTTTGGGTAAGGCACTAATGCTTATACTTGTACTTTCTTATATCATTAACACTTTCTGAATGGTAGTAACTGTATACTAAAAAAGCAATTTTCCCTTGGGGATCAACAAAGTATTCTGATTCTGATTTCCTTTTAAAAGTTTGTAATGGTGAACTCTTAGTTACATGTCTTTTAACATTCCATATCTGTACACCACAATGTCCGTTGGAGAACTGACAGCGTTCAGTTTCATAGAAAGGATGGTTAAGATGAAAACCCTGACTGGTATTATGTGAATGAATCTGTGAATTTTTAGAATACAAAAAATATTGGCGGGTTAGTGGCGGGAATATTTCAGACATTTAATTTCCCTGAATTGAAACTCTAGCATAGTCATGAATTTCTCATATTTAATGAGAGTTTACCAAAGGTGGGGTCTGCAGGAATTCTTATTTCTGTTTGTAAACACAACATCCAAACTGGGCTGTTCCTCCATGGCTCAGCGCCAGAAGCAGTACACCCACTGACTCAAACTGTAGCTTAAAGCCAATTCTACATATGAACACACTCACCAGCCCAGCGAGCACCTGCAGCAATGCATTTCTATGTGGGAGAGACTCAAGAGCGTACACCTGACTTCCTACAGGGAAATGAGGTATGCTGAAAATATTGTATCTTTCTTTCTCTGTGTTGCGGCCACTATTGAAGCCGCTCTGGATAGCTTCTCTCACTCGCTATCATCAAGACACAAAGTCACTTGAGCACTAGGCGTGCTGTCTTACTCTTCGCCCAGAAACCTCTCGAGTAGGGCTGGGCAATTAATCACAGATCAGATTAAATTGCATTATGTCCTGTTGCAATACTCTAATCGCAGCTAGTGCAATATTTCTCAAACCTGTGTCATAATACTAGATAACTTTTTTTTGCAGTCGACGTTTTATGCTCTACACAGGTGTCATTCAACCCTGCTCAACCAAATGGTGCAATTGTTGAAAACTACCTCTACAGGAGAAACGATCTAAGTGGTGAAAAGTGGCAAAAACAGCAAGAAGTAGCAATACCAATAATTTTGATATGGCCAAAAATGGTCAAGAAGCAGCAAAAATTAGAAAGAAAATTAGCAGAAAACTTGAGAAATACTCAGAGAGTAGCAAAAAATGCTTCATAATGTGTGGGGAAAAGAGTGAAAAGTGACTAAACTGGCCGAAAAAGCAACAAAAACTATTAAGAAAATTCTGAGAAAACATTGAAATTGTTAGAAAGTAGCCGCAATAGGAAAAAAGAAAACAGTGGAAAGTGTTAAAAAAAAGCCAAAGCCAACAAACATACGGCTAGAAAGTTGGGATAAAATGTAGAAAATAGTCAGAAGGTAGCAAAAAAATGGTCCAAAAGTGGTGGAAAAAGAGTGAAAAGTGACTTAAATGTGAAAAGTGACTGAAATATCATAGGCTGCTGTCATGCCAAAGTTAATGTTTATGTTCATTTCCTACAATGTGTTTGTTTAAAAACACATAGGTTGGGGAGACACAGACACTGACACACATGTAAAGAGGCCAATTGATGACAACTGAGCAGGATCATTACCATAAATAGTTGATATATTTTAGTTTTTAGGAATAACCTGCAGACCCCACCTTTAAGTTTGAACAATTTTGCAACTCTATTTCTTCATTTGCATTTTTTGTTGAAGTATGTAAGTTAGCGTGAGATGAAATCAAGTTGGTATCATCAGCAAACACACAAAGGAAAAGAAAAATTACAAGCTGATGGTAAAACTTTCACCATCTTTAGATTGTGTGTTCAAACAACCATGAAATAAGCCGCTTTGGGAAATCCTTGTTCAGGTCAGTGTTTGTTCTGGGCACTTGACCTTTAATGTTCAGTTTGCTTAAGCAGGAAAACTTGCATATTGTGTCATCTCGGGGTTTCCAGTACAGTCAAATACAGCCTCATTATGTTCGTCCTTCCTTGTAATTTGTGACTAACATGGCCTGTAAATCTTTGCCAAGCATTTTGACCTGCAAAAAATTTACAACTCCCTGGATGATTCTCACAATCACATGACACAATCACTTTTCCATTAGGTGATCTATTTAATCTGCAGGACTTCTTGTCTCAGTTTACCCAATACCACTGATGCCCTGTTCCCTGTGCTCAAACTCGCAGCCCCTGTCCTCCCAGCATCACTTTTGGGCTCCAGTCGTAGAAGATTTAAGGAATTATGTCATCAAGTTGGGAGCTTAGCATCAAACAAACTGTTTTGCAGCAGAAATCAAGTCTTGATCCAAACACTGAGTGGACTGACCGACATCGCTTCTTATTGTCCGTAAATCACCCAACACATCTGGTTCGGTTTGACATAACAAATGACACTCACCTTTATGCAAGCAGATGTTGGATTTCATGGTGTGTGTGTGCTTTTGAAGCCTCCTGACTGTGGAGAGGTGAGAGCAATGATGTCAACGAGGAGACTTGAGTTGTGTTAAAAGGCTGAGTGCAGGTTTTTATGTTCCGCTCAGTAAAATTTGTACGGCTGTATCACAGTCTATTTGACATTTATATCATCTGCTTTATGTATCTTATGTATGAGTCTGTGTGTGTCCTTCAGAATGTTTGGTTTGGCTGCAAACAATTTTCCATTAAGGGACCATAAACTTCACTTTTTTAACTCACGTTGGAAAAAGATCAGAAGCTTGGAGCAGCAGAATATATTTAGAAATAATCATAAATTAGCAGTCATCACTCTGACTCATTGGGTACTCACAGAGTGGAAAATAGTCCCACTCTTTTTTCTTTTTTTAATGTGATGGAAACTATAACTGGACATTGTGGGATAAAAGTAAAAATAAAAAGGATCATGTTCTTCGATTTGGACTCACCAGGCATCTCCTCGTCTTCATCGTCTCCATCGTTGTAGTCGTCATCTTCATCAGAGATGTAGTAAACCTCCGTCTCCTTCCTCCTCTTCAGACAAACCCCCTCCACATCAGACATCCTGACCTGAAGGCTGCTGCTACCTCTGCATGGCCAAACTGCACTGAAACAAAGAGGACATCTATGAGTCAGAGAATGACACAAAAAGCAGCGCGACTGATGTTTCTGATGATTGATTCAACTCTGCCATTGATTCCCTAGCAGACGGTACAAAAACGTTGTCATAAAAGGAAAGAGAACTAAAGGCAGAAACTCCACAGGAAAGGTTTACTTATATTTATACATTCTCACCTATGAGTTCTCCACGTACACTTATGTAAACCTAAAAGTAAATCCTTTGGTATGTTGGGATGTGCTGTTATTGTAACTGCCTGCATATGCACTTTAATAAACAAATAACATAGGTTTATTTCATAACTTTAAAATAACGAATTAATTAGGAACAAACAAGTTCATTAAAAAGAAAACAAATACAGGTTTAGTTCATATTTGTAAACGATGTAAGAAGTTGTGTTAATCAGGGGAACTACTTTTTGCAGCTTTGAGGGGGGTAGTGATTTGTCACACACACACACACACACACACACACACTCACACACACTCACCTGCAGAAGTTTGAGAGAGAGAGAGAGAAAGGAGAGGAGCTCATGTTGGTTTATTTTTTATTTGTTACCTTGTGGTGTGGAGTTTTTTACATTTATTTTGATCCCCTCAATGCAGCCACTGAGGTTAAGTATTTTCTATATGTAGAGGAGTTTTCTTTATCGGTTTCTGTTGTTTAGTTTCTTGATTTGGCTCACGTGACGGGTGCATAATCGATGCTGTTGCGCATATTTAATGTCTTATTTAAGCTGCAAGCATTTCTTTTATGTATCATGTATGTCTGTTTTAACTGTAATGACTGTATTTTGTATTCATTTATGCTTTATGTGTATTTTAATAGTTTTCACGGCTCAATAAACACCCATATACAGATCACTGGTGAGCTCGTCATTTCATCACGGGGGGAGAGTCAGTGTTATGATATAATGTTCTCTGTTCTCTTAAAAAAAACATCTTTGGCAGATCATTCTTTGCACAACTTGGTGTTAGACCCTTAGAACGAGATGCATGTAGGGCTTTACATGAATACTCACCAACCAACCTAATATGAGTTTCAGCAGTGCTGGGTAACACCACTGTTCCCACAGGCCACTATAGGGAGTTGAATTTTATTTATTGAATCATTTATTCAATAGTAGTTTTCTCAAATGGGATCTGAAATAATAACCAATTGCAATGGGGAACTATGACACTACAAATCCCATGAGCACTAACCACATATCCACATTTATCATATGCAATAATGAACTACTCCTTTGATTTCTTTGTCCTAATAGACTGAAAATTCATAAGGAGCACAACCTTTCACACATCCTTATCAGAGCTGAATACTTGTTACAGACTTAATTTGTTACATTTTCTTACAGCGGACATTGAAGTCATGGAGTTGCTCATGCTAAACTGTCCCATGTTTGTTTCTGTTGTCTTTTTGAAGTGTTTGTTTCTGGAGAGTTAGTGTATGGTGCTGTAAAGCAGATGTAATTGCTTCAACTTGTCTGGTTGTGCTCATGTGTTCTGTAATAAAACTAAGCGTGGTTGCTGTTCTACATCAATCAACCTTTTTATAATTAATCATCTTGTTTTTATTTTATTATCGCCCAGCCCTAATTCCGAGTTGATTAAGCAATATGCAGTCTTTTATGATATCAGGCAAGCTTGTGCCTGTTTCAGCAACTGATCTTTGGCCTCAGCTGTTACCAAAACATGAAATGCATGCAGTCTTTTGTTGCAATTTCCACTATTCTATCTGATAAATCCGTGGTAACCTCATTCAAATTTTTAAAAACATACAAAAATTGAAAAATAAAATTCAAACATAGTGCACAACAGTGCTGTTATCTATCAACATTAGTACCATAAAAGTGCAGAATGTTGAGAAAATAATTCAAATTACACCAAAAATATGAAGATATTCTCCAAGTCTTTTGTGCATTTTTCAGAGCAAAAGAAATCCCTGGTCCTCTCTCAGCATACAGGAATTTGAATGCTATAGTGAGGACATGGGGCATTTTTCAGACCTTTCGGGAAAACAGGGAGGGACAAAAAAAGATCATGACCTGTAGATGAAAGACAGAGCTGCAGAGCAGATGGATAAAAAGGAAATATGCAGCACAGAGAGAAAAGAGGAATCAAGAGCTTTCAGAAGTTTCTAGGATGCTTTTAAAGTTCCATTTCTCAACAGCATGAAAATTGCACTCCAAAACAATCACGAACTGAAACCACAGAGATCTGCTTTTCCTTTTATCAGCAGCTGTGGTTTGATAATAGCAAAGTCTGCTTCTCTTTTGTTTTTGAGCTAAAATCCCTGTAATGGACAACAGGAGTCACGTAAATGACACTGTTCAAAGTAGCATGAAAATATCATTACTAATATCACTGCAAACAGAGGAAACATTAAGAAATGTTTAAAAACTATAAATTCACCAGTGCGTCAGTGTAACAGTGGATTATATCCCTGACTGATAACTGACACTTGTGTATATTTTCAGTTAAAAAGGTATTGAGAAACATGCACTCCGTCTCAAATAAGCCCCGACAACAAGTAGCATCATATCACGGTTTGCAACTGATCAGCTGCCAGCTCGCCTTGCATAACATTACTCAGCACATTACACAACACAGAGCTCTGGCCAAGTCGACTTATTGGTCAGACAGGACAGTTTTACATACCTCATAAATCCAGCTGAATTAGATTTGATGGACTTGTGTCTGGGCTGAAAACCAGTGACTGATGACCTGTTAGCTCCATTTTTCTCAGATGCTCTGGTTTCCCAAAATGCCAGATGTTTACATAGCCACAAAACCATTCAAATAGAATTCAGATTTGTTCCCTTATTAAAGTTTAATCAGAGGTGACAGTATGACAGTATTGCGTAAATGTAATTCACTGCACTGATAGCAGAAAGTTTGAGATCAAAGCGATCATCATGCTCTTACTTCATTTCACTGATTTTCAAGGGAGTGAGACTGAACTACTTCTTCCTTCCTTTCCTGTAAAAACCTCCTAAAATCAACTCAAGGACTGTGTGAAGGACTCTCTGATCACTCACTACAGCTCTGATCCTCATTGAGGCAAAACTGTTTCCAATTTTAGGGAAGGGAATAAGTCTCTTGTGGCGACAGCTTTGACCAACTACTCCCACATTCTGAGGAGTATAATTTACTTCTCTAAGTTGTTAAACTGTGCGTGTTCAGTTGACTCGATGATTGCATGTTATTATCTTTGCTGGAATAGCTAACCGGTCAAACATCTTTTTCTGTTAAAACAGGCCAAAAATTATGGCCATGAGTTTAATGTGCTATGCTCCACCAGGGCGTCGGCGACCCGACTGCCATACCTCCGACGTCATTAAAGTATTAACACTAACGCCTTAGTCAAAAATTGAAATGCAATGTGCTTTAGAAAATTTAGATTTTTCACATTTCAGCCGCTAAGTTTGTTTTACAGTTTACTTGGCTGACAAAACTTAATGAGTGAAAAAATCGCTCAGACGGAGATCACAACAAATAGGACTTTCTACCTGATGGAGGTTATTACATCATGTCCGTAGCCCGCACCCTAAATATTCACTCTCCTTTCCACCAGAGGAATCCAGAGTTCAAACATATCAAAAGTGTTGTTTCATCAAATTATTCCAAGTGGTGAAATTTCTCCTGTAAAGTCCGTTGTTTGTCTGTCTGTTGAGTCCGTTCTCATCAATAACAGCAGCTTCACAGTCTTAGAGCATTTCCTCCTCAATGTGAATCTGGCAAAGCTGGGTGTGTTTATTTTTCTTAGACTTCTGGCTACAAGACAGAAGTGGCCCCATCTAAATACTTGGCGATTTGATGCCAGGAGAGCATGACTTGTACAAAAAAATGCCCTCCGCTTGACTGGCCAATAGCATTAGCACATGCTGCGTAAAGCCCTCCTAGCAGGCTTGTTTATTGGCTTTTGGCCCTGTCAATCATACTTACAGTAACCAATAGCCTTACTGTTCATAAAAAGCCTGCTGTAGGTAGATGGACTGTTGAAAAATCTTTTGGCCGGGCATGATCATTTATATTGATGCACGCAACAGGAGCAGTACCATCCATAACCAGGAGCTATAACTTCACAATTTTTTTTCTAACCTTTTAACCGAGTGAACATAGTTGACTAAAAAGAGGACACAGAGCACTGATAAAGCTGGTTTGATCTGCGTGAAGTTGTCAGACTAGACTGTGGATTTTCTGAAAGTGCCGGCTTGTCGTTTACATGAGAACAATGGAAACTGCATTTCAGAAAAATTCCACTCTCGGGGGCATTTTCAAAAGTTCGCATTTTCAGTCAGCTAATACGCAGTTTTTGTGTAAATGGGGGGCTAAAACACAGCAATACTTTTGCGTTTCACCCTACAACTGTTCTCATGCAGACAGCCCCTAAGAGGATAGAAACTGAACCTTAACTTTGGTCACAAATATGAGGTGCTATAAGAAAAAAAATCAAACCTTTTAATGTACAAATACTTATTTATCAAAGTTTCATGTCTAAATGTCTCTCTCGGAACACTGTTAACATACAAAATCATTCTACATATAAGCGAAATTCAAATTTGAATGTAAATTTTCTTCACTCAGGTATAAATAAGGCATGCAGACAGGGATAGTGATACTGAGAATATGTTAATGCTGTCATTGCTTTGACAATAAAAATGTACCTGTTGCTGTAATTTAAAGATCCATCTTTTTTCTGGGCAATGAGCATCTTTACACTAAAATCATACGCACAATTACTGTGCGACCCTCAACTCATCAAGTAGAGAATAAATTGGAAGAGTATAAATGATGATACTTTGTAGATGTGCGCACCCTGGCCAGACCTACCTGTTCTCATTGTGCCCCCCCAGTCTGAAAGTCTAGACACACCCCTGCACAGAGACACACATATGGTAACAGTGTGGTATGAAAGCTAACAGGCTTTTGGGTTAGTTCAGCAAAAGCTGAAGGAAAACTCCCCTATTTATTTCTAAAGAATAAGAGAGGAGATGGACAAACTTTAACTTCTGTCCCAGAGAGAACAGAAAGGTGGCTCCTGCAGGATTACCAGGAGAATGAACGACGAGCTGATGTTTAATGTGCGTGAGTGAATTCACGGTGCAAACACAGCAGCAGTCAGCATTACATTCTCCACAAACTGATCAAGATGACGTCTAAAGAAAATATAAATCACACAGAGTGACAAAAAACACTCCTGCTTGTGCTGATGTGTAAATTTAAACCTGGTTATAGCGATGAAAACATTTTGTTTTCTCCACGACTCATGAAATATTTACATTTTGCATGTGCATCGTTACAACAACCATTAAGATAATTGATAACTCTTGCCTGTAAACTCTGGTGAATGATCATACTAAGTGCATGAGGGATAGCTCCTAACTTTATTCGTTTTGTTGCTCAGCATGACAGCAATGCAGCCAATCACAATGATTTGAGAATATGCCATTATGCAAGGTGAAACACTGACACACAGTGAAGAAAATTTAGATTGATATTTAAATTATCATCATGAACTATTGCATTCTGAACTTTGCTTAGTCACCCTTGAAATTAAAAGCGTAGAGTACAGAAAAAAAATACTTTCATTTATCACTGCAAACTCAAACAGAACTGTTTTCAGCCTGGATTTGAACATACACAGTGTTGAGGCCTGTCACATATCTACTGGAAGACTGTTCCAGATTTTAGGTGCATAAAACCTAAACACAGTCCCACTGTGTTTCACCCTGACTCAGAGCACCTACAGGAGAGCCCTCCTTGAGATTTTAGAGTCCCAGTGGGTTCATGAGGCTCTAACATGTCAGAGATGGACTTTGAGAGTGAGCCATCAAGAGTTGCCCATGAGCAGAGCTGTTTTAAAGTCCATTCTCTGAGCATCAGGAAGTCAGTGCAAAGACCTGAGCACTGGACTCATTTGAGATGATATCTCAAAGCACAGAAAGGTTTGGGATTCCTTGACTTAAAAATAGAGATAATGGGGCACAGATGGTCTAGTGGATGAGGTCGCGCACCATGAGGTTCGCCCTCGAGCCGGTGGCCTGGGTTCGACCCCAGCCTGTGGCCTGTTTCCCGTATGTCACTCCCCACTCTCTCCCCCTAGTCCACTCTATCCACTGTCCTCCTCTGTCAAATTTAAGGCATGAAAAAGCCCCCAAAATGACTTAAAATAGAGATAAGCTTGTTTGTAAACTGAGTCTAGTTTAACTGGTGTATGACATGTAACAAGAGCAATGGTTAAAAAAAATCAGTTCAGTGGGTTTTTCAGGGTCCACGTCCCTGTGTCTGTCCTGTAGTGGCTTCACATGATTTACATTGGTTTTTGAGGTTTGCTCCTCAAAGGTTTCATGAACCAGTTGAACATGGAATGATAATTAGGATGCAAATTTTCACTAAGTCTGTGGGCATTTAATTTGAATGCTATCAAACTCACTGGGAGCCACTGGGACCACAAATAACTAACGAAAGTGTTTCACACTGGCTAGGCTCTCAATACTAAAACAAGGTAAGCTGTAGGCAGACACTTTCTATACTAGGAAAGCATAATACCCCTTCTTTAATCAGCACACACATCTGTCAACCTATAGAGAAGAATGAGGGTTAGAAGTGCCAGCTAAACAAACTCTACATAGTATTAACACCTGGATTTAACTAGGCAAAGAGGCACAAGTCTTCTACAGGATAATTACTGCATAGGTCATTATCTTTCAGCTGGAAACAAGTTATTTAACCCCAGGTGATGTAATGAGTAACTTCTCATTTCTATAACAACCACAGAGAAAGACACATCCTGTGGTTGTGGAAAAGATGTTAGTCTGTTAAAGAAGGGGTCATATCATTGGCAAAAATGGAGAGTAAACATTTTAAGAGATTGCAGGAACTACTAAAATGGGGAAAATAACTGTCCAACGCATTCTTGAAAACTGAGAGGATAGTTGGGAACCATCCTTTTTTTCCAGGAAGAAATGTGGTCAGAAAAAAAATCTTGAATGATCATGATCAGTGATCGCTTAAATGTTTGGCTAAATCAAATGGAAGAAAACAACAGTAGAACTCAGGAGTATGTTCAATAGAGAAGGTAAGCGCTTTTCTGCCTGTCGTACAATGCAAAGGGAACTCAAGGGATTGGGACTGAACAGCTGTGTAGTCTTAAGAAAACCACTAATTATTAAGGCCAAGGCAGGACAAAAAGGCTTCAGTTTATTAAGGAGCATCAAGATTGGACTCTGGGGGAATAGAAGAAGGTCATTTGGTCTCATAAGTCTAGGTTTACCCTGTTCCAGAGTGATGGGCGCATCAGGGTAAGAAGAGAGGCATGTGACAAGCCTGTGGGGGGCACTGCTATGATCTGGGGTTGCTTATGTAAGCTTACCTTAACAATGCCACTGTGAATGTGTTCTGCAATCAAAGCTGAAGGCAGTCCAACAAAATATAAGAGTCTGTGACCTTTTTTTGGCCAGGCAGTGTAAAAAAGTATAACAGCAGAACTCACTTCAGCTGATATTTGTTGTGCCCAGAGCTCTCATATGCACTTCTTATGATCATTCTTTGGAGCCAAATGAAAGGTCAGTACTTTCAGATCTGTCAGGTGTTCTCATAATTTTAGCCACCACTGTACAAAAATATCAGGAACTGACAGACTATGAGGATTTACTCTCTGCTTCCTCTCTTAAAAGCCACAAGACGACCCTTCAGCTACTGAAATGAATTTTATTTGCTGTTCGAGGGCAGATTCTTAATCCTTTTCGTGTTTTGGATTTAAAAATAAGCAACACCGTCCTGATTGGTTCCTTAAAGAAGCCCAGAGCAGAGCAAAGCTGCTGTACTTCTTAACACAGACTCCCCTCAGACGTGAGCACTCTTCAGAGCACCGGGAACTTGCACATACAGCACTTGGATCAGTGACATTCTTATGTAACGTTACATGCCAGGAAAGTGTTGGCAGCAGGTTCTGGCTGAGAGGTCTCGCTGTTTGTGTGGATATTACTTGAGTGTGTGAACATACTGTTTGTGCATTTATGTCTTGGGCTGCAAGTCCAGGGGTAACTATGAGCAAGTGTAAAAAAAAAAGCTGTCATTGAGAAGTCACAATGCTAAAATATAACCAATACAAGAGCAGCTTTTGCTAAAGCAGTGAAATCAGCTGGTTATTATCTTTTACTGTGTTGATGATATGACCCATCAAAAAGAAACTATTTGCTGTTTAAATGACAACTTTCTCCCCTGAAAGTATCTCATTGAATTAATCTCATTTACCTTACACAAAGTTAGAGCCTTCCATATGACGCTCCTGCAGACACCAGACACTATAGCTTGTTTTTTTTTTTCTCCTGCATAACTAAGGAGTCACATTTATCCAGAAACCACCTGATCCACTGCCATGGAGCTTTATGTAACTTTATATAGCAGAGGAAAGCAGGCCAAACTCTTCTGCTCATGTCGTTCCTTCAGGCTGTAAAATAACAGTTACATAAGGTACAGTATATATTGGCCACTCTGAGCTGTTCCCTGTCAGTCCAGTATGTAGGTCAGGCTTCTTACCTGGCTCAACCTCCTAACTACATGCTCATTATCTTGCAAACTTAAAATCTTCCTCATGCAGCAGGCCTACAATAACATCATGAAGTTAATGTTCAACTTTTGCAAAATAAATTAAAATCTTAGGATGCTGGAAGGCTTTGAAGCAATTACATTAAATGTTGCATCAGCAGCAGTCAGAACTTGTCTATCAGACTCCTTTTAATACCTCATTTACTGTCCCTCTTGTCTATCTTTAAGTGTGATAACTGTGGAAAAGATGTTACACAATCTCAAATTTTTAGACTGATATAAAACTGCAGTAGAGCCGAACGATTTGCAAAGATAATCTAATTGCTATTATTTTTCCTGTATTGTGATTTTTTGTGTAATTTATTTCTGTGTCCCCTGGCCTATGTGTTTTTAAACAAACACAATGTAGGATTAAGCATTGACATTAATTACAGAAAAACAACAACCTGTGATGTTTCTTTTTGCTACTACTTTTTGCCCATTTAAGTCAATTGTTGTCAGCCTCCCCAACTTTTGGACTAATTTCTGCTACCGTCTGACTATTTTTAGGTTTCATCACGACTTTCTTGCCAATTTTTGTTGTCCTTAACTATTATTTTTTAACATGTTTACTGTTTTTTTGTCACTTTTTTCTCCACTGTTGCTACCTTCTGATGATAAGCCCAATTTTCTATTTTCTTGCATAATTTTTTGCTTTTTTTTTTTTTTTTTTTTTTTTTTTTTTTTTTTTTTTTTTTTTTTTTTTTTTTTTTTTTTTTTTTTTTTTTTTTTTTTTTTTTTTTTTTTTTTTTTTTTTTTTTTTTTTTTTTTTTTTTTTTTTTTTTTTTTTTTTTTTTTTTTTTTTTTTTTTTTTTTTTTTTTTTTTTTTTTTTTTTTTAACCATTTTAGTCACTTTTCATTCTTCTTTACCACCTTTGGACTGTTTTTGCTTCTTATCTAAGTATTTTCCAAGTTTTGTCACTATTTTTAGCCAATTTTTGATGTTCTTTTTTGCCATTTTGGTCACTTTTACTTCTTTTTTTTGCCACTTTTGGATCATTTTTAGTTACTTTCTGACCATTTACCCAGTTTCCTCCCAATTTTTTCTTGCCAATTTTTGCTGATCTTAGACCATTTTTACCACCTTAAACTTATTCTAATAACTTCTTACTGTTTTTGCAACTTTTCACCACTTAGATTGTTTCTCTTGCAAAGGGTAGTTTTTAACAGTTTGGTATTTTGGTTGGGCAGTGTTGAGTAAAACTGGTGTAAAGTATAAAAAACATCTACTGCTGGAAACTGTATCTGATATTCTGATATATTTTAGGTTAAAGAAATATTACACCGTCTGTGATGAGAATATTTCAGCAGGTCATATTGCGATTAATTGCCCAGCCCTAAATATCAGGTAATTTTCATTATGAAGCTGTAGCAGTGGATTTCAGTGTGTTCACCTGAGCAGGTTTTTCTACAATACTGATCTAATCATCCTCCTGCTGCTCTCCTCTGTCTGTGTGCTGGTTTCCAACAAGTGGCAAGCTCTGCTCATGTGAAAGGAAGCCACTCAAGTGCAGAAAATCTTATGACTGCAGCTTGGAAGATCTTAGGCTCACGAGTTTAATCAATTAGAGGCAGAGCGAAGCTGACAGACAGGTAGGAGACTCTGTAACTGTTACAACTCAATGCGTCACCACTTTGGCTCCCTTTGCATTTGACTGTGGAAGTCACCTCACACCAGCTGCGTGTTCAGTCAAGCAAACCACATGACTTACACACAGTTGGAGTTGTGAGACTGAAGAGTTCCTGCACTTCTCACTCCACTGATGAGCTTTTCTCCAGTCAACATGTTGGGTTGTAAAACCACTAACCTGTCCACTCCTGCCTCATTATGTAGATCTATTGTTGTGGTCAAGCTAAACATGATCTGGTTTTGACATGGCTTGTTTTATTTTGGGGCATTTTTGGGTGGTTTCTGTGCACCACTGTACCGCTCTATATGCCCTATGCTGCATTGATGCATCACAGCTCCAGCAAAAATGAGACATGGATGGAGATGGAGTGGCAGTCCAGCTGCAACCTGAGGCCGCTGGACTGTGGATCAGTGTGAGTTGATACAATGACTGGAATGCAAATTAACCTGATAGTGAGCCATGACAGAGCAGAGCTGGAGCAGGGGCCACATCCGGTGTATTTCAGTCATTAGTCAGAAGGATCAAATATGGCTTCAAAGGGCCATTTCAGAAACTGGTGGGTGAAGTCACAGAGATGACATCCACATTTCAAACAGTCTATGGTTTCCACCCAAGACATATGTATTAGTAATAGTGGACTCTAGAGCTGAACTGCCTGACAGAAACAGTACAGAAGAAAGCTAAAAGGGAGAGTGATAGAGCATGATCTAAAGGCTAAAGCATGAGCCTAAGACCAACGCACAAGCTAGAGGTTAAAACACAGGCTGAGCTGTTTGTGATATTTAAACCCACATGGAGCACTTATTCTGTAGTGATCTGTTCAAACCTGAGAGTCTATCAATAACATGAAGAGCCAGGTTGTGTTTGCTCTGATGGTGAGGTTGGAGTTGGTAGATGAGCAATGGTAGGTCATAACCAGGATTCACTAACATTACACATAACAGTCATGGATATGTCTCAGAGCAATGGGCCGCTAAACGTATCCAGCTGATAAACTACATGTCAAACTTACAAAGTTCGCTTGTTGAAGTTTCTGTAGACATTATGATTTAAAAAGAGGAAACAGAGTTGTCCAACCACAAACCATGGCCCAAGTCCAATTCCTTTCTTAACCCTCAATCTTAACCCTCAAGCTCAACCCTCAATCTTAGTAGCCCTCAAAACCAAGTGTTAAGGGCTATCCTGTGACTTAGAAATGAGACACCCCTTAAATGCAGATACATCTTCAGACTGTGGGGGAAGCATTATGCCAAAGCGGCTTTAAGTCTCTCAATTCAGAAGAAGAAGAAGAGGAGGGAGGCGGAGGCATTTACAGGATCAGCGACAATGCCGTCTGCAGCTATGTTTATGTCTTTTGCGTGGGCTTTGGGCATCTTTTTGAGATTAGCCCGGTCATCTTATACCATTATCGGCATAAGCATGTTATATAGGCTGTTATCTTGATAAACAACTATATTACCACGGAGAAAAATGACCGTTTTGTAACGTTTACTAACTTAAACAATAGGAACAACACACCGGCCGCTATTGACAAAAGATGGTAAAAACAAATGTTATGCAACAATGAGGTAAATAATCCATAAAATGGGTCTAAACTAAGACAATACAATGGTTTTCCTAATATTTATATCTCCATTAAAAAAGAAAATACATTTGTAGCTCGCCTTCTTTGATGCCATGTTTATCTGCTGAAATGCGCAATGCATTCTGGATGTCCCTTAGTCCCAAGGGTGGTGTCAGAGAATCTCAGTATTGAGGGAGATACAGCCTCAGTCTTACCCCTCAACCTTAACATTCTGAGAATCAGGACAGCACTTGCACTTCGCGGGAGTGCGCATTTTGAGATTGAGGGTTAAGATTGAGGGTTAAGACAGGAATTGGAATTCACCCATAGAGTGACAGAACGGTTTTTGTGTTATTATTCATATTTTCAGAGAAAAAAAAGGCCAAAAAATCAGAAATTCTGCTGGGGGGGTGTAAACTTCTGAGCACAGCTGCATTTCTCTCTGTCCCTGAGCGTGTTCTTACCTTCAGACAAGTCAGTGAGCTTGGGTTTGAATTCTGTTTAACCAATGTGGGAATTTGTTGTACAGACAGTCCTCTCCAGATGCTGTATCTTCACTGGACAAATACTGACAAGTCCTGAGATCACTTGATGACTGATGGTTGAAATCTGTAAGAGAGAAAAGAGTCAAATCAGCACCTAAAGTTAGCAAACTTTCTTGTTGGATTCAGTGATATAAAGTCTGTGTTATACTGATGTGTGCTGGCTGGTTGCATAATATGGTTAGAAATTGCATCTTCTCAGCCCAAAAAGGAACTGACTGAAAACTTTTTGTGTGTTCATTTTCTCAGAGTTCGACGGATCAGTATTATTATAATAAGTAAAAACCACAAACTAAAAATAATTCAATTCCAGCTGTTCAAACAGGAAGTAATAGTGATCCTACAAACAGAAACCTCCAAATTATTTCCTAAACATCTTACCTTTTTAACTCATACAAGGACAAGCAGATGTTTAAGCATGGAACTATTCAAACCACCAACCAAAAGTATGGCCACAGGATGCTGATGAGAAGATAATGTGAAATGCACAGAGAGGAGATGAAGAGTGGAAGGGGAAATGGACACAAAGCCAGGGTGATTTGAGGAGAGAGGGGGGTTTGAGGGTAAAGGGGGGAGGGGAACAGTATGGTCTGTCTGGTGTCCTGAAAACATCCCAATGACTACAAGGGGGGAGGGGTTGAGATAACCTAAATTTGTCTAAAAAACAAATATAGGACGAACATGTAGCCCAATCTCTCTCTGACACAACCTCTTCAGATGTTTCGTTGTAATGGGGGAACAATGTCAGAACAATCTTGTTTTTTTTTCCAAAGTGAAACCTTCATTTCTTTATATGTAAATCTTGATTCAATGTAAGAAAAACACAGAAGGGACATTTGCATCATGGTGTATTTACTCCATCAGATTGAAGGTGTCTTATAATGTCCCATTTACTTCACAATTGGACATTTTTATTGTAAAATTTAAGTAACACTGAGAATGTACTAATGTGAACTTGTCCTGTAACTGGTTTCATGCTTCCTGGGTCAGGTCACCATTGTAGAAGAGCCTTAAATCTCGATGAGGCTGTTAACTGGTTATATAAAGGATTATTATTATTATCATTTTATATATACATCACATGAAAAACAGTGAAATGACAGCCTTATGATACATCTGTGCAGGTTTATGTCTTCAGTCTGCTTCAATCAGAAACTGGTTTGGCTAAACCAAAAAGTAAATCCATCAAAGTTCCTGTGACACATCTGTACAGGTCATGGAAGAATCAGAAGGTTCTGGGTTTGGTTCCAGGTCTAGATTCCAAATTGTCATGTTCTGTGTACTGTGCTTTAAGTTTTCAGAAGACAAACAGAGTCTCTGCCTCTGTGGTAATATTTTGTCCCTGGCCCAACTTTTTTTTGTAATGTGCTGCTGGCCTTAAATATAAAAGTTAGCAAAAACAACAACAAAAAAACTAAATAAACAAAAATTATTCCATTTCATTTTTTGTCTTTGCACTGTTTGAATAATTTGCTACCATCAAATTTTGTTCTTATTGATGCTTAAACAATGTCAAAACTCTCAGGGGATTGCATTTGTACTTCTGTAGTTTATGCAATGAATAAATCTTAACACACTTCTGAGAATTTTTGCTCTTTTTTAGGCCCTGTTTACAGGACAACAGTTTTAGGGTGAAATGCAAAAGTACTGTTGCGTTTCAGCCTATAGTTTACACAGAAACGGCGTTTTAGCTAACCAAAAACACAAACTTCTGAAAACGGCCTCCAGGGTGGATTTTTCTGGAACACCTTTTCCAGTGTTCTAAATGCAAAGCTGGTGTTTTAGGGTGAAACGCTGACATCACGCTCAGCTCTGCATGTGCACATTAAACCTCCACTGTGCCATGTATACACCAAACAACAACAACAACAACCACTAAAGCGACCTAATGTTTCGTTCTTGTGCAGCTGAATCTACTGACTGACTTCTACCAAAATATGCAATTATTGCACTATTTCTGCAATTAGAGAAGAAATCTTAATATAAACTCCAGATGACCGGCTCACCTCTTCTTCAGCCTCGACACTGTTGTCATGTATACGGCTCCTACAGTCATATTGCCATCCCCAGGCCTGACGTGATACTGTAGTGTTGTAAGTCCCTCAGTGTTGCCGTGTTAATAAAGATTTTTTTTCATCACGTTTGCCTGTGTTTTAGGGTGAAAAGCTGTGAAATGTTGTCGTGTAAACGGGACCTTAATATATTAAGAACACAACCATGACATTGGCTTCTCTCACTTACAATAGAAACCCCCATGAACAGTCCTGTTTTGCTGGTAGTGATTCTCTGTACTGATGGTTTCATGTGCTTGTTATATTAAAAATGCAAAATTCAGATCAAGACATAGCCCTCTTTTTCCTCAACAATTCATTTGTCGATTTACCTTTTAAATCACAGACTTAATTTTACATTTAGTCACCGAACACAAGATTTTCCGTACCATAACTTTAATGGACAGAATCACCCTTAAATGAGCATCCACAAACGCTAAGTCCTTACCCAATGAAAACCTCTGAAGGGAGGAAGAGTTACGGGGGGAAAGGGGGTCTGGGAGGGAGGTGGAAAGAAATAAAAAGAAGTGATAAAGGAGGAGGGCAGTGAGAAGACAGCTGCTTGCATAAGCTGCCTTACATAAGATCTGGCTAATAATGCCACTGTGAGTTGACAAGAAAAAAAGTTATACAAGATGTATGCCAAGATGCACACACACACACACACACACACATACACACACATACACACTGTACAAGACCCCCCACACACAATCTAATTTCACCACTTCCCCCTACCCTCCTGCCAAGGAAAGGAGGTTTTATTTTCTTATTCAACTCCGCGCACACTTTGTACCTGTGCTCTGGTACATACCACTATTATACTCCTTCAACATGATCTAAACATCATTTCTGTCTGATTGCTTTGAAATCAGAACCAGACAAAAGGCTTCTAAAACTGGTTTCACTGTTGAATTAAAAAGCAGTAAAGTCTGCAGGCACACATACATGAAAACACACATACACACCTCATGCACAAGGTAAGGACATCAGCAGTATCGAACAGTATGTACTATGACCTCAATATAGACTCTGCAGGAGCACAAAGAGGATTTAAATGAAGGAGGAGACAAAAGATACAAGTGAAGATGGGTTTTAGCTGTAAAAAGGAAAATCTATGTTTTCATTGTTGATGCAAATTCAAGCAAATCCAAGGTTTTTTTCTTTGAAAGAGTCACTTGTATCTATGTTATTCTATAGAGGAAAGAATAAGGAAAACCAACACCCATATTTCTCTCTACAATAAACTAAAACCTCAGATGTGATTCAGAGATTGCAAAAGAAGCAGAAAAAGAAAACAAAAAATAATGTGAAAAAGTAACAAAGTCACACTAAGCGGCTTCATCATTAAAATAACTCTAAGTCAATGGCCTCCTCAGTTAAACTCCTTCTCAATCAGCAGGCTGATGATGTACTTCATAGACGTCAACTGAGCTTCACTGTCCAGTTCCAAAATACAGGTCACCCGCCGCATTATTAAAACCACCAACGCTGCGATTTATGGCTCTGAAAATGGATCTTGTATAACACCATCCTTTTATATTGGACTTGCTTACACACTCAGAAGATCCGCATTACTGCCCCTCTCTTGTGTAACAGACTTACACAATACCGGAGCCTGTCGATGGGGGTGGGCAGAGGGGGGGAGTGGGGTTAACCCATTGACTCAGCTTTCTTTCAATCAAAGTAAACATGGGAAAAAACACTGTCAAAGACAAAAAGTCCACTAAATTTGAGACATCAACTTGAAGTCTCTGTGGTCTTCATTATCCCATGCAAATGCTGAAAGCACTGAAAATCCTGTGTGGGTATGGAGTTGGCAGAGTTAAAACAAAGTTTGCTCAGTCTGATCTTGATTGGTTCACTTCGAAATTTATTTGCTAAGTATATGACCTCCTGACTTCACATCCTACATGTTTGGAGGAGGATCTAATTGCCTACGTATCTTAAATTATTTTCATCATCTTTTGACTTTTTTCAGTTTATTTGATTCATATTAAATCCTTGTCTCTTACCTTGTTATAACACTACATTGCGTAACATTCATGAGCAGACATTTGGAGGCCGTTTACACAACAGTGGTTTCAGGATGAAATGCAAAGGTATTGTTGCATATCAGCCACTTGTTTACACATAAAGAGCAGTAGTCAGACTAAAACTGAAACTTTTGAAAACGACCGCTGGAGTGGATTTTTCTGAACCGCTTTTTCACTGTTGGTACTTTAACAGCAAGCTGGAGTTTTCAGTGGAAACACTGACATCATGCTCCACTTTATGGCAGCATATTATACTTTCACTGGCCATGCACAGACCAGACAACAAATAAAAATGACAATTGCAGACTACTGTGTTGTGTTTGTGTTGCTGAATCTACTAACCATCTTTCAACAAATCAAGCATCTGTTGGACCTCTTCTGCAAACAGTGACGAAGCATTCAATATATACACCAGGGGATCAGCCCCTACAGTAATTTTGATAACTGCAGGCCTGACATACATACTACAGCATTTTCAGTTCCTCAGTGTTTCCATGTAAGCAGATTTTTTTCACTGCGTTTTTTTTGTGTTGTGTAAACTGGGCTTTGGGAGATCAAGACTTCACAACTGGTTCACATTGGAAAAGTGGACCTCAAACATCAAGGTTCGCCCATAGGCTGTTATCCCCAACAAGCCTACAGAGGGCTGACCAATCAGAGAGAAGGGGATATCTAGAATGTGGAGCCTTAAAGAGACAGTATCTAGAATGTTGCAATTTTTTCACTAGAACAGTTTTCTGGTGAAACGCAAAAGTTTTGTTGCGTTTCAGCCTCCCGTTTACATGGACATAGCGTTTTCACACAAAACACAAACTTCTGAAAATGCATTCCAGAGCGGAAAGTTTGGAAAAGGTGTTTTCACTGTCTCAATGCAAACATCAAGTCGGGGTTTTCCTGGAAACACTGATGATATGTTCAGCTCTGCGCAGCAAGCCTCCACTGTGCCAGGCACGCACCAAAATGCAACAACAGCAACGTACTGTTTTGTTCTTCTACTGTTGAATCTACTGACTGCTTTCTACCAAAACATGCATTTATTGCACCATTTCTGCAATTAGAGAGGAAGTTTTTAATATAAACTCCAGATGACTGCCTCACCTCTTCTTCAGCCTCTATACTGTTGTCTTGAATATGGTGCCTACAGTCATATCGCCATCTACAGGACTGACATGCATACCTTTTAAACCACAGACTTACTTACTTTTGTAAGTCCAACCTTACTTTACTGAACACGAGACTTTCCGTACCATAAATTTAATGGACAGGATCACCCTCAAATAAGCATCCACAGACGCTTTGTTCTTAGCCATTGAAAATCCCTAAGTGTTTCCGTGTAGATTCAGATTTCTTTCATTGCGTTCTCGCTGTGAAATGTTGACGTGTAAACGAGGCCTTAGTGGTTCTCCAAAACACAAATGTAGGAAAAATAAACATTTAACTATAAATCATGTTAAGTTATTACTGGGGTACCCTCTAAATCCACTAACCCCTCTCAGAGTTTTTATGAAATTGTTCAGAGAATTCATGTGAAGGTTTCTCTTTTTAACAACTCAGCTATCTTCTTTATAATAGACAGTCATATGTAAAGTATTTGCACAGCAAATGTGATGAAATATAGGATTGTTTGAAACAAGTTGTTGAGTGACAATATTGAAATGTTAAAATTAATTTTCCTTTGGAAAAATAAGTGAAAATGATCATATTTCCTTTTACCTCAATACCAAAGAAAATGGTTGTTCATAAATTGTCAAATAAGAGTGAAAAGTCTATTATCCTGCCATGGTAAGTATTCCATCTTGATTGGCTAGAACCAATAACAACAGCAAGAACGAAGCCACGTGTCACACACTCTAAAGGATCTGACCACTTCACCTCTGTCTATTGACACTGTGGCCACATTGATACCTTACGTCTCAGGTTGATCTTGAGAATCTAATTATACTGAAAGCTACTGCACACAGATGTAAGAGCACTGAACTCTGCCAGCAATATGTGCCTCATACATAACCACACATGGAAGCATAACCACATACCGACAAGTTTTACACTGATGCAGGTTCAGTGTGTAAGAACAAAGGTGTCGTGACTGGATGAACCTCATAATGAAGCAGTTACAGGATCAAAGTGGGAAAAACCTGCTTTATGCTTTGCTCCTTATAAATAACTGAAATATAGTGACCTGTCCTTCTATGCAACTTGCGCAACGGAGGTTAATAGTGCACAGGAAATTATGCAACTAAATCTGAACATAGTGTTAGAGTTGGAGCTGATAGATGCTGATCGGTTGTTGTAATTTCAGGAGAACACGCTGTGCTTGCATGTTGATGAGCTGTTAGATTTTTTGGGTGATGTCCATCAGGGTGAAGCAAACAGGCATCAAACATAAATACAAAAGTATAAACCAGGCTCATGACGTTTCTGATGGGAGACACTGGGGGCAAGCTTCTGTAGTTAACTAGACGATGGCAGCAGAAGAAGTTGGTCACTAAAAAGTAACTTACCATGCTCAAAAATGGAAATGGCAAACAATACCAATGGTCATAAAAGTTTTAACCCCGTAACACCTAAAGTGTCTGTGACTACAAATTTGCACAAGCACAGTTTAATGGTACATTTTTTCTTAACAGTAAGCACGATTTAAAAAAATTCCAATGCTTTCAGAAAACTGAGGAGTTTCTCTTTCAGCCAATATGTGGCTATTACAGTAGTTTCACTTAGGCATTTAAGGAAGCACTTCAGTAAACGCAGACCATGGAGTGGATGCATAAAAGGGAAGCAGAGAGAAAACAGAGCAGATTTCCCGAAAATGCCAAAAAGAAGATTCCCCTGGATTATAAAGCCTCCCCTGAAGTTTTTGCATGATTCTGAGGCAAAAGGAGCATCTGAAGGAGCAACTTCACGTAAGAAAAGGTAACACTAGATGCAGTTACCTTTCTAGAACAGAGTACTGTGCTGTGGTTGGACTGTATATATGTATATGAATGCAACGCACAGCTAAAAACAAAGCTTTTGTATTCTTTTGTGCTTTTTTAAAAAAGAGTTTCAAGTCGTATTTAACTGTGTGAGCATGATTTGAGGCTTATGTTTGTGCTAACCTTCGTAAAAAAAAAAAAATGCCTGTACAGTACATGACAGTGTGCATGACCAGCTGAATATCTTTCTCCTCTACTTTCAGATCCAGTTTTTGTGTCTTGATGAGGAGAGGCTGTCCCTAAGTTACTTTTGTGCGAGGAGGGGGAGAGACTGTGAGATGCTGGAGGTTCTGGTGATGCTGACAGACCTCCTTTTAAAAGAAAAAAGAGAAAAAGACTCATATATGTCATGGTACATATCTTTGTGGATGTTCAAAGTCTCAGTTCATCCTGTTTTTTTATGACTAAATCTCTAAAATCCAATCTCAAGTTTGTAAGTTTGTAAGTTGTAAGTTTGTTTCTAACTTCCAACCTGTTTCTTTGTTTTCATAATGCTTTTGATCAGAGGCGAATACTTTTGAATGCTTCATCTGCTCAAAGTGAAACTTTTGCTTTGTTTTCATGGTGTTAAACAACAACACAGACAGAAATAACCATGTCCTGGAGTTCTTCTAAATCTGGCCCTACCTGAGCAAACTGTATCTGACCTGTAACACAATGCTCTGACCTGCAGCCTGCTTCTTCTAATTTAGACTCCAACTGTTCTAAATCTGTCTCTGAACCTGTAAATACCTCCCACGTGGACAAGTTTATTCAGGATTAGCCTGCATCTAATACTCCAGCCTTGAGGTTACACACACACACACACACACACACACACACACACACACACACACACACACACACACACACAAACACAAACACATCAATACCCAGGAGAGACCTGGATCAGTAAACAAAGCTGACCTGTATCGACTCCCTCACAAGGATATTTTTAACAGGTAAACTCTCAGGTCAATCCCACCCGGGTGTCACGTCTAATCCCCACCCACCTGTGATTCTTTCAGCCTGCTGCTCCGTCACAGAGTCAAAGACAGAAACTACATGCACCAATGATCACGTCTGTAGTTGTGAAAATTTTTAAGCCAAAGACATCAATAAAATTTTCCCAAACTCTTAAGTCGTAAATAAAGTCTCAAAAATTTTCTCAACCACAGATTTTCCCGCATCAACTGAAGAGAATAAGGACCCAACAGGAGCTCACAGCAGTAATCAATACTGTTGAGGCCTATGTGTGTGATGGGGGAGGGTCAAGAGGCACCCAGAGTGGAACCAGAAGTCACTGCACCATGATGATCTCCAATTGGATACTGCTGCTTGATCTCCAGCCAATCAGTGTTGCTTTGGCAGGTTCAGAGGGTTTATGAGAGTTCATGTGGGGACGTTGGTGGGAAAGGGTCTCCTCTGCTGAACCATACGTAGCTCTGCTTGGCAACATTACAAGGCTAACATGTCCTGCTGCTGCCAGCGCACACAGCTGAAAAAAAGACCACCAGACAGAAAGAAGGGGGGGGGGGGGGGGGGGGGGGGGGGGGGGGGTGCTTGATTGATGCTGGAGGGGATAGATAGTATCAGGTTCTTTCTGTAAATCATATTGATCATCTACTCTTTCCATAAAACATCTGAGTAGATGGTTCCAAAGTCAGTTGACAGTGATCAATTAACTTTTTCAAATCTAAAGCTATTTATCCAAAAGACTATAAACTCTTTGTTTGATTATCTTTAATCTTTAATACGTTGTCTTACAAAATAAATAAAAGTTTAAAAAAAGGAAAAAAAAACAAAAAACAAACAAACATTGGATGTCAATAGGGTTGAGCTGCCTAACTTTTTAGAACCGAATCACCAAAAGAGAAATAATTCATCCGTAAAAATGATTCCCACCTGTAGCTTCTATTGAGAATTTAATGGCTCCAATAAATAAAACAAGTTTCAAACGTCATTTTAGGAGGAATCCATAAAAGGTTTGATAGTCTAGGCGTACTTTTTCACATCGTGTCTCATCTTCAACCCTTTATAGCCAAACGTATCATATTTGACACATGATTTCAAAAACCTCTATCCCATCATGATAAATCATTTCTTTACAAACCTGTTAAAAATATATTCTACCACCTCAAGGATTGTCATGTCACTATACTTGGCTGAAGTTGTATTTTGGCTCTTTTCTTTTCAAAATGTCTGCTCTCATAAAATCATCCACTGGTGTATTTTCAGGAGAATCATTGCTTGATTTTCAAGAGGTTGCAGTAAGAATAACATCAAAACAGTTACGTTTCCTTTTACAATAAGTATTTTTGGCATGAAATAAATGCATATTTACTAAGAAATTTTAATAAAATAGTTAGCAAAACTGCCCAGTGTGACCAGCCCTGAAGCAGTCAGCCTCAGTTTGAAACTGTAGCCTCTTTCTCACATTTCCCTCCCAACTCTCACCCTGTTTCCTGCTTTCTCCACTGTCCTGCCCTTGCAGATAAAGACATACAGAGCCAAAAAATAACGTAAAATATGTTTAACAATGCAAAGATATAAGACACTTCCAGTCATGTGCACTTGATTCAATAAATAAGTCATCATCATCTGAAGCTGCAGCCGAGGTAAACACAGCAGCTCAGAAATAACATATGACCTGCTTTTTGGTTTACATTCATTAAATAATTTCTAAGTAATACTCTTTTAACTAACAATTTTCCAAATGTCAAGTGGTGACAACTTGACATAAATCTGTGTTTATCTGTTTGAATTTGGACTAGGGCTGAACGATTTATCGTTTTCAAATCGAAATCGCAATTTCAGACATCGTGATCATGTTATTGCCAAAGCTGTGATTTTTTTCCTGCTCCTGACTGACCCAGGATCTGTTGTGTCAGCTGTTTCACACACACCTGTCTCGAATGTGAGACTGTTTGGAAAAAAACCTTTTTTCTTTAGGATTGTTGTTTATTTTAATTTATTAAACTTGACACAATTTAGGATATTTTTGCACTACATCAAATTTTAAAAATTTAAAATCTTGGGTCCCCTTTAAACCAGACAGTGAAGAAAGCCGGTGACAACATTATGTAAACTGTTTTGTTTTGTCCACACAGGTGCTTCCTGACCCCCGAGCTGGCTCTTTAAAATACAAACAGGTTCCAATAACCAGCAAAGTCAAATGCACCGAGAGAAACAACTCCTTTGCATTTTTATGACATTAGGGTTAAAAAAAAGTGTTTTCATGTCCAAAAACAGAGGCAGGTTGTTTAAGTCAGAGCTTCACCTCTCTGAGGCTACGAGTCATCCTCAAAAACACATGCTGTTATTTATTGATGGACAAACACACACACACACACACACCCACTGGCACAGATGTTACTGACCGACGACTGAATTCAAACCAGAAAAACACCATGAACAAGCGTAAACACACACACACACACACAGCACTGTAATGAATATGGAACACACATGGGATGATAATTAAGAGTAAAGATGAGCATGAGGTGCAGCCATGGATTAAAGTCAACAAATGAGTGTCAACAATAGCAGGTGTATCTACAGGCTACATAACAAACACACACACCCACCACACAAACACGCTCTCTCATTCGCTTTCACTCTCTCTCTCTCACACACACACAAAACCTGAGGTCTCCAGGAATCCTTAAGTCAATATATGGTCAACTTGTCCATCAAGAAGACAACTTGTGCACAAACAGCCTAAAAAGTTTGAACCACAAAGAAATTTGAATGATCATCATTTCCAAAGTAGCACAGTAAGAGTTACTAAAGACATACTATTATTTGTATTTGTCTCGCTTAGGAGGCCAAAGATGGATCAATCAATGCATGAAAAACATTTCAGCTCAAGTAGTCTATTTTTTATTAGGGCTGGGAAATTGCTTGCAAATAAGATTAAATAGCAATATGTCTTGTTGCAGCATTCTAACAGCAGACAGTGCAATATTTCTACAGCCTGAAATGTGTCAAAATATCAGATACAGTTTTTGCAGAAAATGTTTTCTTTTCTACACCAGAGTTACTCAACCTTGCTCAACCAATGTGACAAACTGTTAAAAACTACCTTTACAAAAGAAACAATCTAAGTGATAAAAAGAGGCAAAAACAGTGATAAAACTTAGTTTGAGGTAGGAAAACCTGACGAAAAAAGCAACAAAAATTGGCATTTAAATCAGGATAAAACCTAAAAGTATTCAAAAAGCAGCAAAGATGGTCGAAGAGTGGCAAAAAAAAAAGAGTGAAAAGTGACCAAAACGGCCAAAAAGCAACAAAAAGTATCAAGAAAATTTTGAGGGAAAAATTCAGAAAGTAGAAAAATGGTAAAAAAAAAAAAAAGGGACAAAAACTGTGAAAATTGGTTAAAACACAAAAAAGGCAAGTCAACAATAATGGCAAGAAAGTTGGGATTACACTTGAAAAATAGTCACTTTGTTGCAAAAACAAAATGGTCGAAAAGTGGCAAAAAAGAAATGAAGAGTGCTTAAAAGTGCCAAAAAGCAGCAAAAGTTAGCATGAAAATTTTGAGGGAAGCATTAAAATATTCAGAAAGTTGCATAAGATTGAAAAAAGTGAGGAAAAAACAGTGAAAAATGGTTTTAAAAAATCAGCCAAAGTCAACAAAAATGGCAAGAGTTGGAATTTAACTTGGAAAATGGCGAGAAAGAATCAAAAAATGATCCAAAAGTGGTAAAAAAGAAGTGAAAAGTGGCCACAATGGACAAACAGCAGTAACAGTAGGAGTCATAGTAGGCTGTAGTTGTTGTGATGTAATTAACACTTTTTGTCTTTCAATGTGTTTGTTTAAAAACATATAAGATGGGAACCTTGAAATAATGGCAAAAAAAAAATCACTATTGCAGAATAGGAACTAATAGTTGCAATTAGATTAGTTTTGTAAATCGTTCAGCTCTATTTTCTAGGACAAAAAGCAGGAGAAACTTTGTTCAAACAAGTGTCTTTCACTTTCCCAAGTATATTCTTCTCGAATCAATAACTGCTAAACATTGAGGGATTTAATTTTCTAATCTGTGAACACTCAGTGTTTTCTAATGAGAGAATTTCCTCTTCTCCCGACTGTAGAGACATCAGAGGCATCAGTTAGGCCTCAGAGAAACAGTGACATCTATTAGTAAAAATTGTCTGACAGACTGGTAATGAAATAATCATCCGTTGCACTAAATGAAGCTAAAGTGGTGTTTTTGGTCTCTTATTTCATTAACAGAGTGGTTTGAATTTGTCACACACAGCTGGGGCAAAACTACCTGAGACTGAACTTCAACATCAACCTGGATTAAACAGACATGAGACAAATGCTGAACATGGACTTATAAAAACAGAGCCCCCGCATTCTCCAGTCTCTTCTCTATCTCTCAAATGAATTTACAAGCAAACAGATCAAAGACGGATCAGAGAAATATACATTTCCCTCTGCGCCCGGGGATCTAGCTCCATCAATCTAACAAACCCAAACAGCTTGTACTCATCAATAAAAGCCTTGTCTCTGAAGGAAGAATTATGAGAGAGAATGGAAGAAAAAGCCGATGTTAAATCATTAAAAGTTTAGACACCTCCTACAGGATAAGGCCCCAAAGGAGAGTTTCTTTTTCCAATACAGCAGCAGCATTTTTGATTCTTTCCATTAAAGGAAAAACAGACCTGAGAGAAAAAAACAACAATACACAGTCATTACTTTACTATCTGCCCACACTGAGGCTGACGGTGTAACTCATCCGTGCCTGTGTAACACCAGATCTTATAAATATCTTTATTTACTTCACTGCTACTCACAGAAGGAAAGAAGTGACAACACCTGGAACACACTACAACCAGTTCTGCTTTTAGAAAGTTACACAAAGATAGGTTGAGCCACTTTCCATGATTTAACTGGTTATGTAAAATTATTTACTACGGGTGCATTTCTAGTTAATGGAAATCATAATGGTTGGTCTCCATGTTATTCCAAAGTAAATATCTTTTCTTAAAAAATGAAAATTTCACTCTGCATACTGCAAAAGGTCGTTAAGGGCAAAATCATTACAACAATTGTGACGCGCTCATAGGAAATGCATTTAGCATCTGTTACAAAAACATGACTCACTTCCACCAGGGTCATTTTCATTTGCAGAGAGCAGATTGAGGGGGATGTCAGGAATGGAAAAAACAAAGATTTTCAGAATAAAATACTTCATATTTATATCATCAATTACACACCACATGACATAACGTATTATTTCGCTTCATGTTATTGACTGAAGAAAGATCAGAGATGTGAGGAAAACACTTTTCAGCTTTCTGAGACAAAAATGATGGGCAGAATCTAAAAGTGAGGACATGATGTTGCACATTCTTGTACAGTAGGTGGTGGTATACACCTGAAAGTTTGTTGGCGATCTGCCCTTAAATGACAGAAAAAGAAGAGTCTGAAAACAACGTTTCTTTTCTCCTCTGGTTGGAAAACATCTGCCTGTTAGTATTTGGACATTTAGAGTTCTCTGTGTTGTTCTAAAAGAGGAATCATGACATGTTTCTGTGATGAAAGTTGAAATTCTGTTTCGAAACTGAAGTTATATCGATGTATGCTAACAGCTAGCATGTCAATGGGATTTCCCATATCTTGCTAGCATCGAGCAAACGCTTTGTTTACTGTATTGTTTTTGGTTCAATAGTAGATTGATAACATGTTAAATGTATCAAATATGAATCTTTTGTGAGACAGGAATTTACGTTTCTTTGTGCGTTCAGTTTCTTAAGTTTAACTTCAAGCAGAAAATCCTGAATCAGAGTTTTCTTTGGAAACTGTTATCTAGCTGCTAAGTGAAGCTAACTGGGGCAGAACAGAGGACGTAAGGCCCGCTGAGGTGTAAAGTAAAGAATCCATATAGTTAAGCAAAAAGGCTAACAATATCAATGGATTGAACCATTTTTATCGGATCCTAACAGGAACCGGTTCTCAATACCCATCCCCACTGGTGATGACCTTGCCTCGACCTCTAACTGCTGTTCCACTGTGAAGCCCAAGAGTAAACATGTCAAAACAACATTAATGTGAGGAAGGGAAAAATGGGGAAGCCTCTCAGCTGGTGGGAGTGGAAAAAACTGCAGTTCCTTAATTGTCCACACGAGGCTGACTGGTAACAGAACCACAAAAACACAAATTCAGAAAAACAAAACTTTACAGTAAGAGTAAACATGTTAAAGAAAATGACTTCAGTCCAAAGAGGTCATTTTACAGCACATGCTGTAAAGAGAGTGACTTTTCTTTTACTCAGCATCTAAATGACATTAAGACGATAAGTTTGCCCAATCACAGCACAGCTCTCCTCACTGGCTGACTAGCACCCTGCAGCTCTGCATGAGGTGGTTCAAAACTCATCTCTTCACCTCACACTACATTAACAGGGCCTCGGTTGAGATGAACGGTGCCAGTATGGCTTCCATGACAAATGGCTTCAAAACTCCACATCAAAAACATATGGGTGACATCACAGACACTATGTCCTGATATTACACCATTTATGGTGTTAGCGGGCTACAGACAGAAGACAGAGCCAAACCACAACGGAGCAGACGAGTATCTTAAGCAGCTCCAGTGAAAATATGGTGCAAAGGAGTTACCAGAGTAAACTCAATGTCAAAAGTTGCTCACAGTGCCTTTGTGCAGTTCGAGTTTCACAAGTCAGAAACTCAACCACTTCAGTTAACCTCCCTATTGTGTTGTTCATAGTTAATATGTAATATTTTGAGCTTCTGTGGTTTCAAATAGAAGTCCAACCACTCTGTTCCCTTTCCCTGCACTGCAGCTCAGTTCAAAAACCTGCCTCTAACTCACGACATCGAACTATTACAACATTTGCTCTTTAGACTATGAAAGAGGAGATTGATTCCCCTTATTTACATTGAAGAAGTTGTGGTTTCTGGTTCTGCATTTAATCCTCTCATGTATGCAGAGGTTTCTCCATTATTTATCATCTGAATGTCACTGCTGGGTACAGTCGGTCAAGAATATGAATTCAATCCCTGACCTTTCAGTTGTAAGACCATTGCTCTGGCAACTGAGCCTCCTGCTGCTGACATGGCTTTCATCTCTACATCCAACTTTCCCTCTATCTATTAATTCCAGCTCTGGTTTCAGGCCCATCCATGGCAAAGGGCAGCTATAGACTTCTGAGCACGCCAGTAAAATTTCTGCTCCAATAGAAAATGTAAAAGTCTTGGATAAGCAAAGCAAGTAAATTAGGCACTCTAAGGTTTGTCTGCTCCCTACATGTTGTCTCAAATAATTACTAAAACATGAGCAGCAATGGAGGTCGGTGTCTAAGTCGCCCTACATTCCTCTACACACCCTCTCTCTTTCTGCTTGAGTGGTTCAAACACATGAGGAGTGTGGGTAAAACTAGATCTCTACTTCTATCTCCACCCCCTGCTGTGAGGCTTCACTCTGTCCCTGAGTGTGAACAGGAGAGGTCAGGAAGGGCACGGTCTCACTGGTCATTTGAACCATGCTGTACTCAAGCCTGATAGCCAACACGCATGGCTAGGGCTGCGCGGTATACACGGTATGACGGATCAGTTCAGAACAACAGAATGAAAGACTTCGATCCAGTGCAAGTTTATACTTTAAGTTCACTGATTCGTTCATTTCATTGTCAAATCAAAAAGGGATTAAGCCTCAGACAGATCATCCAATCATCATGCAGAAGCCGAGCGTCTGGGCCCGCCCACTGCCCCATAGACCCCCAGAGACGCTGAGCGTCCGTCTGTGTAAAATGCTGGGGAGCTGCGGGGATGAGGGAGAAGGAAGTCATGTCTGTTTCCTGCCATAAGTCGCTAATTCTGAGAAAAAGATGAACGCGTTCATACGCACAATTAGTCAGTGAAATTAAATATACACACACCGGGACATAGTTCACTTTTTTCCATTTTAGGGGAAGTTGAGCTTCCTTTGCAGTCTCAGAGTAATCGCCGCTGGACTGTTTGTAGCCTGTTTACTGATGACATAGGGGTGTGTAGTGAGTCTCCTCAGATCTCTTTTTTTAAATCAACTTAGCTTTGATACGAGACTACAAAACCCATTCAGAAACACTTCCATTATAAATTTTGCACCACAACATTTATACCGTGATGTACCCTGTTACTGTGAAAGGATTCAGTTTATACCGTGATATGAATTTTGGGTCATACCGCCCAGCCCTACGCATGGCCCGCCTACATTAGTATGAAGCGTCTATTTACAAGACGCAGTCATCAGAGTCAGCACAAAGGAACACAGAGAACATGGCTATAACTTTAGTTAATTTTTGGCTTAAGTCGTTTCGCACCAACACAACCCTCTCACACCCCCACCACTGATTCAAATGATAGTCATGAGGTGAGGTTGTGGGTATCATCAGTCATGAATTATGCATCTTATCCTCCCTGCATCCACGTGCTCTTGCATGGAGTGTACCACGCTGAAACACACCTCTCTGAAAGGTGCTAAAGCAGAGAAGTGTATCATGACTGAGCAGGTTTTACTTGTGGTCACACTGGCCAAACAAACTGGACATTAGGGGTGAAGCTTGCTTAAACATAGAATAATTGGTCAGTGTCACTGTGTCCTACGACTGCATAGCCCAACATCTATCTCACCCCCCACTGTTTTCACAAGGACTGGTCGGGCAAACAGTGCTCTCTGCCCTCCCCCGCTGTTTACGTATACACAGTCAAAGAGACCAACACCAGTCAAAGTGCCTTTTCATCAGCATCCATGGTGCTGCTCCATTTCTGTTGAGCAGTTTATGATTCAGGTAACCCACTGCATTCATTTGACTTTGCATGTAGAGACCAAAATGTTGCATACACATAAGTTCATAAGAGTCCAGTCCATCCAAGCAGACCACAACTGTAGACATGTCAAAACATCCAAATAAACAGGCCAGAACTGTCAGCAAGGTAAGACTTAACACCTGATTCTAAGTTTGCAAACTAAAAAGAAACTTTCCAACTAACCTATTCCTAGTGCTGAAAAGCTCATTCGAAATTTTGGATTATGATCAGGAATATGTCTATAGATGAGACTTTTTCAATATCACTTAGAAAATCCTCATAGTCCCTTTGAATGTTGTTTGAAAAGTGAGCAGCAGTCTGCCAACATCTGTTTTATGAAAAACTTCTCGAAAGAAAACATATTTCAATGACTAAATAATAATGCAGAAAGAGCAGATTACCAAAGTATGAGGTTTTTAAAAAATACTCAAGTATGCAAACACACACATAATGAGAAATGACAGCTTTGTCTTTGACTTTGGAGTTTGCACAATGAAAACATTATAAAATGTGGCAGACTGTTATAAATCTCAAAACTAAACACATATGTCCCCTGAGCAACTCCAACAACTCAAACTCAAAACTTTTAGTCCAGACAGTCTGCTGTAAGAAACCAGAACAGGGAGATCGAAGAAGCAAAACCTGACATATTCTCTCCACAAGATTCAGAAGTTTTGAGATGCGAAAGAAGAGACAGCTATGATTAAACCTTTCGCAATGTCCAAAGCAGAATCTACACTTAATGCATCATTCTTTTTTCTAAAGCTGTTAGAAAGATCACACAGAAAAGAATCCATCATTTGGAGTTATGTCTGACTGGAATGGTTTGCTGTATATCTGATCCTAAGTTATGTTTAAAGAAAACTCCCTGAATCAACACTGATAACATTGTGCCAGATAATCAGACTGTTAGAACATAATCTTTCACAGGTGGTTCTGCATGGTATGCACAGTATGTGACTGAAACACAATGCCTGACCAGAGTTACGAAACCCCCCCTAGCTTAAATCTCAATGAAGTCAGTGCATATACTTTTAGATCGTCAGTTAGAAACATACAGTGTTTGCTTTTCATTTATCAAAACTGATGACTGGTTTTGCAAAAGTGAGAAAAATCATTATCTCCAGTGGTAAATATGTACATTCCTTAAAATCTAAAAACATCTTCTGCCTCCTATTTTTAACGCAAAGTCTCACAGAGACAAACCCATAATGAGGCAACACCCACAGCAACCTCAACTGACCAGAATGAACTGCAACAGGAAGGCGTGTTGGGTATTGATTCTCTCACTTTCCCACTTTTCTCCTCTGCTCTCAGTGTCTCTCTCTGTCGCTCTCATACATTCACCAAGCCTAGAATCTTCTCTGAGGCTCTCTGTGAAGAGAATAGAATCTGAGAAGTTGAGCAAGTTATCGAAGTACAAACAGCATTCATGACAGGAAGCAGCATTGAAACAATTCAGAAGTTATAACAAAAATCCCTCAAGCTACTGAATGCAGATCTTTGCAGAATGAATAATAAAAACGTGTGGCTCCTTGGTAGAGCCACACAAGCCACAAAAATATGGAAATAAAAACACACAGAGAGAAACAAAGAATCATTAATGTGGCTCAACAGGATTAGGGGTTAGAAGAAAGAGGGTGCAAAGCTTGGCAAAATATAGACAAAGAAAAACAAACCATGAGAAGTCATTACATCTGTCCAAATAATGGCAAATATGGCCTGCTGCAATATTCTGATCACATACAGTGTAATAGTTCTTTAACCCGACAAGACTGAGTACCAGGTATTTTTCCTTTTTTTTTCCAGTAGATGTTTTATGTTGTACACCAGTGTAACTCAACCCTGCTCAACCAAAAGCCAAATTGTTGAAAACTACCTCTGCAAGAGCAACAATCTCAGTGGTGAAAAGTGGCATCAACAGCAAGACGTAGCAATAAAAATAAGTGTAAGGTGGCAGAAAAGGTCAAATAGCAGCACAACTGCGTGAATAGGGGCAAAAATTGGGAGAGGATTGGGAAAACAGTCACAAATTAGCAAAATTTTAAAAAGACCTGACATTTCTGTTTAACATATGGGTTTTTTTTATTGAACTTATAATGTTCTAATTATCTGAGACACTGACTCAACATTTCAAGAAAAAGAGGCATGAAAATTTACAATATGTATAGTGAGTGAATATAATATCTTGGTTTCACTTTCTGAACTAAGCGACCAAAAATACTAACATTTTTCATGATATGCTCTTGCTTTAGATGTACCTGTAGATATCTACAGTTTCTGTCTTTTTTTAAAAAACAAAAATCCTGCTTTTCTACCTCCTGTATGTGTTTTTCTTATTCAAAATATGAATATCAATTACAGAGTATTATTCCTTTCTATATAGCAATCGATATCAATGACACATAAAATTAGGAACCTACAAACCTATGGCAGACTAACATTGTGAGTAAAATCCCTATGAAGCTTTGCATGTGAATGCAATGACCAATCAGCAGTGCCATTTTTAAAAATCATTTTCAGAAACTCTGAGTCAGAAACTAGAGCTCTCGAGCATTGACTTGTCGAGCAGTTCAGTCTCTTTAACACTCACTCAATCAAAAATGCCTTATTTAGTCACATTGTCTGTTAGTTACCAACACCCACCAACCAGTTGCAACTTTCATAACCAATCCCATGAAGCTAATATGACCATATCAAGTGTTTTTTTCTTCCAAAATTGACTGATTTTGGTGGGGGGGCTTCTCCGGTAACGTATAGGCTGGCTCAAGGTAGAGTAGCGGTGGGCGTATTGATTCTGTGGATCGATTACTCTTATGAAATATCGATACCATGTGATAAATGCAAGATAAAAGACCATGTGTCACCTCTGATTCTAATAACTTGCTCCCAAGTTTTGTACCGACAACCGCACAGCAGCATGAGATTGAACTGGTCCATCTGTGTCATGTGACCAGGACCGGGGTGGCGACACTACAGTCTGCCACTGCGCACGTCTGAGATGAAGCGTGGCGCATGCTTTCTTTTCAAGCATGAATAAAACCATTGCAAAGATTTTTGTGCTGTAATGTTTATTTAATTTTTATATTTTTATTTAATTAATTTGACATGCTTTGTTTCATCATTTATTTGTTTGTTTTGACATTTTTATTCAATTTATATTATGGTAATTATTATTGTGCTTAATGTCTATACTTTGAAAAATATTTGTGCTATTTATGTGTTTTTCCTGAATTAATTCATTGTTTAAAAAAAGCTAGTAATGTGTGTTGCATATTAGAGTTGTTAAATGAACTGTATTTGTCATGGGAGTTTTCTTCTAATTCATTTTATTCTTTTAAAAAAATCACTGAAAGCATCAATATATCAGTATCGGGTATTGAATAATTACGCCAAACAAGTAATCAGTATCATATCGAACAATATCGAACATACCGAACAATATCGAACAACATATCGAACAATATCGAACCCCACCCATCCCGCACATGCTCTGTTTGTCCCCCTCCCCTCAGGCAGGAGGCTGCAGAGCTTCAAGAGCAGGACTACCAGACTGAGGAACAGCTTCTTTCCTGAAGCTGTGAGACTGTTGAACTCTGGTGGTCCCCTTTAGTGCCCCCCCACAACTGAACACTGCAATTTTTGCACAGTTAATTATTTTATTCTGTCTATTTGTTAAAAAGGCTAGTTGATTGTGTTCTTCTTTTATTCTCTTTTTTATTGTATATTTGTGTATTTATTATTCTCATTTCTATGATTGGGCTTGCTCCGGGACCAGGGTAACCTAACTTCGTCACACCCATGTTTTACATGGGTTGAATGACAATAAAACTCCTTGAATCCTTGAATAAAGGCGTGTGTTGACTGTATGCTTCATGCAATTCAACTTTTCTACAGTTTGATGAATAAAACCTCTGTGATTCCAGATAATCTCACAACTAGTAAGCACTTTGAAGAAGTGATGAGTCAGCTGGATGCTTCAGAGGTGTTATGTAGAACCCTGAGCCCTGAAGATGCTCAGTCTGTTATTCAACCTCTGAACTCCTCCACTCTAACACCATGACTTCATCTAACTGCTCCGTTTGAACTTACAACAACTTTGGGGGTTGAAGTGGACTTTGAATGTTACTGACCATGACAAATTTATGGAAATATAAGGCAACTGTCTTGACATTTAAGCACTAATTTACATAGATACATAACTCTTTACATAAGCCACTCTGGTTGCCCCCATAGCCTAACTGCTTGTTAGATAACAGGCACATATCTG
>RPOG01003598.1:0-60067 GCA_008086565.1 Thalassoma bifasciatum | reverse complement strand
GTGCTCCTCAGCTTTTAGTGGGGTTTAAATTTGGATCAGTTCACACAGGGACGAATCAGCAGAGATGTAGCCTCACCTGTTTGCCGTCCACCTCGATGTCAGCCACGTAGTTCTCAAACACAGTGGGGACGTAGACCTCAGGGAACTGGTCCTTGCTGAACACGATCAGGAGACAGGTCTTCCCACAGGCTCCATCTCCGACTATCACCAACTTTTTACGGATGGCTGCCATCCCTGGAGGAAAAATTAGACAGATGTGATCAATGCGGGAAAAACAATACTGTAAAAAACTCACTGTAAAATAACAGTAAAATACTGGCTGCAGTGATGTCAGTAATTTATGTGACTTTACAGAGCATGCACTTTTATCAATTTTTACAATATAGTACTGTACATTAGAATATATTATCTGACCGTAAAATTAACAGTAGTATACTGGCATCCCATTACTGTATTTTAAAGTCACACACATTAGATTAGGAGGAAACTTTCACTCAATTCTGCAGAAAAAAAAAAGAAATCTGATGTCTAGGCAGTTGGTCTATGCCATATGCGCAGACAGAAAGTCTATTCTGGGATGTAGACAGTTAGTATGAGCTGGGCTGTACTGGAGCATAGGCAGCCAGTACACTGTCACTGTACAGCAGGGTTTCATGGTCACTGCATTCCCCTCGCACTCACATTCTGGATACAACCTCGAAGCTCTAGCTTTGCTAAACAGCTGGGAGGGACCAAGGCGTGTTGACAACTAGGAAACAGTGATGGAGGAGAAAGTGAGCAGTGACACGTGTGAAGAAAGTGTTTCCAAGAGGGGAGCAGTGTTTTCTGTTTGGAAGTTTTATGGTTTCAGTGCAACATGTGACTTGAAAAATTGATAATTGTTGTGTTATAAGGGCGTCCAGTAAGATCTGTGCTTTTATTACAGTACGTTTGTACCCTATTTGTGAGGACCTGTACCTGTTTAGTGTCAGGATGGAGTTACAATCTGACTTCCAACTCCACTCTACTTCCAAGCGTGTGGTGTTTGTTTCCACAATGCAATCCAAAAATTCAAGTTATCACCGTTTCTTTTCCTTGAAGTAATAATACAGTAAAATGTTTATTTGAATGGTCATTACACAAGGTTTTCCTATATGTAAATGAAACATGATTTTACTGTCAAAATTTTCTTGCAAATTTTGCAAGTCATGCAGGTCTAGAGAATGAAACCAAACACTATAAAGCATTTTTTCAAGTGTTTGCATTAATATATTTGATCAATAAGACCAAGACAAAACATACTATTCTGAGTAAAAAAATGTGTTTTTTCCCACATCCTGAATCACAATCCATTAGGCAATTCAAGTATAACAGAGAGCAATAAAAATGGTTTGCTGAAGGTGTCTGATGAGTCTGGTTGCAGACCACTGGTGCAAGATGCAACACTACACTTCACACATTGACCACAGGGCTGGAGGAGGCGGTCTTTAATCCGAGGTTCAAAGACCCTAGTTTATGAGATGATAAATGCAATCTGAAGTTTTGCGAACCTTGAATTAAAAAAATGGTCGAGTGCAGTGGTTACCAGAGTGAGGGTCACATAACTCTGGTAAGAGGCACGCAAAAACGCCTTTCAAAATCAAAAACCATGGATAATTCAACATTTAAATCATTATTTTAGAGATATAAACAAGGCCACGAGCAGCATAATGCACAGATTGGTCATCTAAAGGCTAAATTATGTATCTTGGGCCCTTTTTTGTTTGTTTATTTATTTGTCTTTTTTTGGGTTGGCCTATTACTGCGTTCCCACAGCAGGGGGTCACTGGTCTCCAGCATTGCTTTTTGAGGGTGTCACTGAAAGTTTGAGAACCAACAAACCACCCCAGGCTAGTGACGAGTGGAAATCACTTCATATTTAGAGATGACAGAGACAAGAAACTACTGTAAGCTTTAAGATGCAGATGTTATTATAGTAGTTTCACGAGACAAAAACTACCAGGAAGTCAAATTGAGATAGGGTTCCAGTTATCTGCGACGCTGAAGAGCTAAAAGAAGTCTTGGTGTGGGTGTGGGAGAAGTTTGCCTCACAGAGTAAGGGGAAGTTGGGGTAAATGAGTGTCGTCTTGTGTCACAGACCGACAGCTGCCTGGGTGACTCCATATTGGGAAATGATGTGCGTCTTCCTCAGACAGAAGGTACAAACAGGAACTGGACGTATGGAGTTCTATTTTATCTGACTGGCAACATTAAGAAGTATTTATTGTTCTGTTGATTAATCTATAGTACAGAACAAAGTGATCGTCGCTCATGACCAGCCACAGAGTGTGATCAAACTCTAAAACCGGAAAACAGCAATTTCCCATTCAACATGTAAAGGAAATGTGTTAGAAAGGCTGAAGCAGAGACACAATGGGCCTCATTCACTAATAAATGGTAGAAATGTTCATACTCTCCGCATAAAATACAAAAATACACAAAATCAGCCATTTTAATTTGCACCACCATGCAAATATCAATGAATCAGAATCATTCTAAATCGACAGGCTCATTCCCGTTACCTGAGCAAGAAAATATCAATGAATCACAGATTTGTACGTCATAAGTCCGTACGCATGATTCAGGCACAAATTTGTGCATGCACAGTTTGTGAATGAGGCCCAATGACTTTATGTGGTACAGCGGTGTCTGTCAGCTTTTTCTACTTCACCATCTCATCGTGGTGACTCAGCTCCGAGCAACACCCCAAAAATCTTTCCTCTCTGAAAATGTATGCAACCAAACATTGTTTCAGTATTGCAAAAGCCTGATAAGAAAAGTGTCTTTGGTCTGAACAGTCCCCGTTCTCCCCGTTCCTGTCCCTTGAGTCTCTTGCTGTTTTTGTCCAGGCTGCACTTTGTGTACAACTTGCATCTTCAGCAAGTGTAAACTGTGTACATTTTCCTCAGCTCCACGCAGCACATTCATTCCTTTTCCAGGCTTTTTCTAAACAGCACAGCACATTTCTGCGTTATGTTTCCTCAAAAGATACCTGCTCTGATCTGCGGAGCATTCAGGGACATTATAACAAATAATGGTATTCTGGTGGGTTTTTTTGTTTTAAATCAATGATTGCACACTGACGAAATTAACTTCTGATTCTACCGCCTTCTTGCCCTCAGCCTCATTACTTTCTGACCCTGAAATGCGCTCAAGCAGTATGAGGTGCAGCAGGCATCCAATAAACAGTGGGTGAATACTCAAAGTGGGACAGTGGTGTCAAAAAAGATTAGACCATTCCCTCCATGACTTGAGGAAAAAAGAAAAGACAAAAATGGGGGCAGCTGTAGCCTGGAGGTGGGTGGGGACTCTGAGTATTTGAAACCTCTGACCAGACCATAAAATGGACGCCTTTAACCCCTTTTGTTGCCGAAACTCTTACAAGCACATGAAAGCCGAAGATAATAATGTAACTTAGGTTTCTAGGTATGATGCTAGTCTATGAATCCAAGTTGGTATTAACCCCTCTTTGTCCAAAAAATTAAAAAAGGGTGAAACATTTAACTGGGGCATAATCCAGACAAAACACAACAAGGAGGGGCAGAAGGTGCACATGAAAAAAGTCTCAACAACAGGAAAATCTCCATTAGTAGTCAGAACTCTGAGCTCTCCTGTTTCATGAGCGTGGGGGAACAGAGACGAGGGGAAACACTGAACACACTGATGCGTTTGTTACAGCACTCCAATAATGATTAGCTGGGTGGTCAATAGTTGTGGACTAAGTCAACTGACCCAGGATAAACCCACACAGATTCACTGCTCTGGGGAAACCAGCAGTCTGCATATGTGTGTGTATATATTCACTTTAACAAAACAATTATAGCATGATAATGATGTGTAATCAGGAAACCAAACCATTCTGCAAAGTAGCAGAGCCAATCCTTTATTTATCTAACAATTATTGCTTGCAACTGATATCACCTCACCCTGTCAGGATTCTGGTTTGCATAACTGTCACTTAGACCCGTTTATACAACAAGGTTTCACAGCATTTTACCCTGAAATGCATGAAAGCCCAAACGTTTCAGTGGTAACCCTGACGCCATGCTTCGCTTTGAGTGTAAACAACACATTATACCTTCAATGTGGCCATGAGTGAACTGAGCAACAACAACAACGATAATGGCGAGAACTACAGCGTCATGCTTGTGCTGTTGGATCCACCGCATCTACTGACACCCTTTCAACAAAGTTTGCATCTATTGCACCATTTCTGCAACCAGTGAAGAAACATTCAGTATATACACCAGATGATCAGCTCTCCTGTACTTCAGCCTCTAAACTGTGATAGTGTACCCTGCCCCTGCAGTTATGTGGCCAACTACAGGCCTGACACATGTACTACAGCATTTTCAGTCTTTCCACGTGAACGCAGTTTTTTATTCACCGCATTTAAAAAAAAAATTGTAAAACCTTTCCCTGTAAGTGAGGCCAATAATATTTCAGATGGTTTCATCATTGCTTCGATGTTACTTTATTTATTTGTTGTTTAAGTCAACCAAAATCAAAGTTTTAAGAATATTAGCAGGGATCCTCATATAAATATATATATTTTTTTACAAAGTGTTACCCCATTTCAGCAAGTTATTTCACCATTAAAAGATAATTCCACTTAAAAAAAAATCAGATGTTGTGAGTAGTTTGTGTTTTGTCAGTCTTTTCTTTTGCTTCTCTGATCATTTCAGTACATGCTTACTCATAGCTGGAACTGCATCTTAACCATGCCTCCGAGCGGTTGGTTGTGCAGCACATTTTGACGGCCAAAACATAGAGCGAAGCGATAATCAAACACAACCAAAGTTGGCGCACACTCCACTGGCTGATCTATGAACAGATTGCTGCATCTCAGCCAAAAAGAAACCATGAAATGAAATTTGGAGGAGGACAAACAATGGACAGGGGAAGTGATGTGATTAACCCAACAGGATCACATTAACAGAGGCTGTTAGATGTGAGGAGAACAGGAAGCATTCCACTGAGAAAGACTGAAAAGAATGTTTCATTCACATAAGACACATGCTTGCTGGTAAACGGCTTTAAATGTACAAAGCAGATACTTTAAAGCATCCAGATTCTCAAACAAATCATTATAGACTAGATGTTTTAGAGGTTTCTCTTAACAAGAGTCTATCTTCCCACGGGTCATGTTTCTGGTATCAGGTCACTAACACCTGCTCATATGTAAAAGAAATAAATGTTTTAATACGGAACACTAATCTGTGGTGTTGATGGTCAATGTTAACATGAACACTACTCATTCAGCACTGTTTCCTTGAATGACACAGCTGTAAATGTATTATTAAAATGGTTACTGCCTCCTGGATGATTCATCTGCATGGCCTTTAGAAAACCCCACACAGGCAACAGTTGCACCGAAAAGGCTGAGTGAGTGTTCATGCCAGGAAATACCCCACGCAGCCTTTAGCGTGGAAAATTAGCCCCGGCTTATGGATGGTTGACTGACTGCCGGCTGATTAATATTTCAGTTTCTGACAGAAACTTGGCAGGTGTCATCTTTTGCCACCATCCATGCATTTCTGTGGGTGGTACGGTTTGGAAAAGAACAGAAAGTGATTATTTTAACCCTCCTTATGCAACACAAAACTGTGAAAGAGTACACTGTGGATGATAAATCCTATGTGGATGCAACCTGATGCCTTTCAGTTTGTTGTAGTTATCAGTCTAGTGAAGTTTGACAGCTACAAAATGGGCTTGTGGAGGATCCAGCAGTCAAAAAGCAACCATGACGACTATATTGGTAATCAAAGCACTGACACGTCTGACCTTCAGACAAAATTGGAACAGGGATCCAATCCAAACAACCGTTAACTGATTAAACTCAGCTCTAAAGCTTTGATGAGGAGATTTAGAATGAAACAACAAATGTTTTAACATACACTTCCAATGCAGAAAATGACTGGGGGAAAAAATGCAATTAAACTTTCAACTTAGGGCTGGACAATTAAATGCAAAATAGATTTAATTGCATTATTCCTTTGCAAAAAATGGTATCTTGTATTCCGACACTTTTAAGATCAGTCAATGTTTCATGCTCTACAATCCAGAACTCAACCCTGCTCCACCAAAGAGCCACGTTGTTGGAAACTACCTTTGCAAGCGAAAAAATTAAAGTGGTGAAAGCAGCAAAAACTGCAAAAATACATTTAAGTTGTTAAAAAAGGTCAAAAGACAGCAATAATGGGTGATAAAAATCGCAAAATGTTCAGAAAGCGGCAAAACTTTTCAGAGGACTGAAATTTATTTCTAAAATATCATTTTTTATTGATCTGATGAAATATTGTAATTTTCTGGGGCATTGAATTTTGGGCTTTCATTATCTGTTATCCATAATCATCAACATTTCCAGAAATAAAGGCTTGAAATAATTCACTAGATATATGAGTCTAAAGAATCTGGTGTACCTGCATATGCAAATTGAGTTTCTTTGGTGGGGTTCTTTTTTTAATTATTTCCCCAAATTTCCTAGTTCAAATTGAGAATAGAATAATATCATTCCCTTCAACATGGAAATATACAAACAACACATGAGATGAGGAACCTAAAAATAATTGCACAATAAGTTGCGATTGCAATATATGGATAAATAAACAAAATAAGATTTTTGCAAATTGTTCAGCCCCATTTCAACAGTGTTAAAGTCACTTATTTTAATCTAACAACGATTTGGTGAGAACAACAAAACAAGCCCACAAACTTGAAATAAGATCATTTGTATTACACTTGCATTTATCATCCTAGTGATTTATAAAGACATGACTGTGCATAAGAAGAAGAAGTTGCTGATTTTTCAGGTTGTTTTTATCTACTGGACATTTTATGTACTTCATTATCAGTCAAGTCACAGTCGTCTCCATCTATTACAGCAGTGGAGAGAGGATAAATTTCAGTTGATGGCTTCAAGGGTGACAGACAGCGTGTAAAACCAGCAATAATGCATGACTCCACCCTTCTTAAGCCTGAGGTGCAGCAAAGAGAGCTCTGGTGTGTTCTGATGCACTCCGCCATATATCACTGAGGACAACACTACAGTTAATAAGAGCAATCACTTAGAGGTTTGGTCAGAGCTTGTTGTTCTGCTCTACTTACTGTTTATCATTAAAGTTGATGTCAATGAAAATGCACAGAGATGATTATGAGTTTCTTTACTTTTAAAGGAAAGAACTTGATTGCTAACCATACATGTCTATACTTGACTGACAAAAGAATCCAAAAAAAATCATACAATGTGGTTTTAGGATATTATCTCTTTCACTTAATACAGAATACCAGGTTCCACTAACAGTCCACTGGTATTTAGTTTGCATGTATTCTTTTTCCACATGTACAACAGATTTATAAATTGGCTCTGTCAGCTGGTAAATGCAGAGAAAAGTTGTAGTCTTCTCCATGAGAGCTCCCATTGCTTAGTCAAACATTGTTTTTAAACCAGCTCGCTACTGGGTGGGTCACCAGAAAGATGGCGTCATCACAGAGGCAACAGATGGCCAGTGTGTCCGCAGTGGAAGAATGGGTGGGTGGGTGGCCCCAACGCAAACTGAACACCGAGCCACACATGTACGTGTGACTCCTCCAGAGTATGAAACATCACGTTAGAAAAGGTTACGGCGAAGAATACTCAAGAAACAGGCTCGGTGCACTTACTAACATATAAAAAAAGGAAAAAAGTAGAGGAATTGTTTCAAGTTAGTTTAATATCGTTCCTTTTATTTGTTCAGCGTTAAGCCCAGCGTGGTAATACCCACTTCTCCCTAACGTTATCAGCAGCAGCTTTCTGTGCCGCCCAGCCGTTAAGAGCCGCCTGTTCAACGGAGGCAAGTCAAGTAAAGAGTCTCATTGTTTGACTGCGGCTGAATCACAAACCGTAACGAGGCTCCGCGTTTATACTTCAGTTTCTCACACTCCAACAAGTTTCCTCCTTCAACACGATATAGTTCTCCCAAACTGTTTCGGCGACAGAATTTTCAACAGCAGTGACAGAAATTTCTCCCTTTTAGCACAACTGAGTGTCAACTGCGGAAGCGGCGCAGAAATTGAGGTCGGTTAGGAATAAAGCTAACTTAGCATACCGTTACCTCGCTAGCTTCTAGCTTTGATACCAGGGCCTCTCTAAGCTTCTGGTAACTTTTAAAATAACATCCTCCGCTAACAAACTAGAAAATACGAAAAGGTACTGCGTCACAGCGGTGTGGTATTTCAGAAAGTAGTTTACCTGTAGTTTATGTAGTAGGCAGTTGGATTTTTCAATGTGTCCCGGAGTGGAGTTGCTCTGCCAACCAGGCGATTCGTTTGCTGCAAGCTCCCGTCTAGAAGTGGTACAATGAATTACTTCACGGGCGCGCGCCGCCCGGGTTTGTAGTTTTTCGCTGGGGGGAGGGGTGACTGGCACGAGCCTGAGAGCCACACCTGCGCGGGCACGAGGTGAAGGAGCGCCCATGTTGCCTTTACGGAAAATAAAACTGAAATTTAAACTCATTCACATCGAGCAATGTTTCCTGGACTTAAAATTTACCTGTTATCGAAGGTTCACGCGTTTTTCACCCTTGTTACTTGCTGAGTTTATAGCCTACTGGAGACAACAACAAAAAAAAGCATATTATAATCATAGAACATCATCATGTAATCGAATTCTGAAGCCAAATATTTGTTCCGTGATATTTCGAATCAATGTTCACACGTAATGGTTTGCTCTGTTGAGTTGTACACTGGATTAGCGCAAAAGAAACAACGTATCCACTCGTTCCACATCAAATTTATCCACCTCAGTGAAGTTATGATAACACTGGGCAGTTACTTTTTCCCCCACATGCCTGAGAACGAGGAGAGAGCTGTTTAAGCAGTGGTCTGGTCTTATGGCCCCACCTGGCGGCCATTTGAAGTAACTAATTCAGAAGTAAAACCTGTAGAACAGTTGAACTTGTTTCAAATTTAGGACTCGCATCAGTCAGAATGGAAAACCAGTGTCACATTATCTGTATCACCGAAAAGGTGTTCTGTAAATCAGGGTTTCACAACTTTTTTGGGCCATGACCCCATTTTGACATCACAACTTTCTTTCTGGGGACCCCAGGGACTTTTTTTGTAATCTTTTTTTTTTCAGTACTGTGTTGTAAATACAGAGTAGCCAGGAATAGTTCAAAAGAGACAATTTTATATTCCCTAATCAGGATATAGACTTTCTTCTAAGTGAACTTTCAAACAGAAAAACATTATTTCTTCCCAAGGGACACTTAAAGGTACAAAGAGTAAACAGTGTAGGAAATTGTCTGCAAATAAGAGCAAAACAGCACAAAGTTCAATATTGCACTGTAAGTTTGGTCCACTACTTGAAAATACTGTATCTGGGAAAATAAAAATAAAAAGCAAATTGCTTGGATATAAAAACTACCATAATACCTAATAACAAATTACTGATATATATATATATAACATTCAAGTTAGAGAATCGCTTCTTAATAGAATGCTTAAAATACTCAAGTACTTAATAATAAAATGCAAACTAAATACTTAAGCATATAGAATATTGTTTTTGGTGTGTTGTTTTAATTTTAAAAAGAATAAGAATCACTAACAAAAATATTTGAATCCGTTTTTCTTTTCTTTTATCTGTTACTAGACATTTCAGGGGACCCCTTTTGAATTTCCAGGTGACCCCACATGGGGTCCCAACCCCAAGGTTGAGAAACACCGCTGTAAAAAACTAAGTTAATAACTAAGCTGTGTGATTACAAGGTGACAGTTTTAGTTTTCTTTCTTGACAACCAGTATCCCACAGTGCAGAGGTGGATTACTCCTCTATCCATTTTCATGCCGTTAGCTATCTTTACTTTCTACTCCATACAATTTAAAAATAGCTACTTCTATTTCATTCCAGCTTGTCATTGTTTAAAAAAAAACCACACAAAAATTAGTGGTCTGCAAATCTTTTACTTGTTACACCTAAGCGTGTGGTGTGATACTGTTTGAATAAAGTAATTAAATATTTTAGCAAGCTTAGGTAAGTTTTTAACAGACTAGCCTCTGTATTGAGTAAGACCTTATTGGTCAACACCAGAATAATTGCAGGGAAATCTTAGTTTCTAAAGAAGAGTGGACATAAAGGAACAAAATCTGAATCCTTGACCTCTTTGTTTTGGACTCATATTCCAGGGTGACTGAAGATGAGTTTCTTTTCTTCCAGTTTTTTAATTTTTTGGACTCATTAAAAAACAAAATTGGATGGGACATTTATTCATGATTTCACAAATGATGGAATGTTATTGTATTGATCTGTCCCATCCAACTGAAGATAAAAAAAATAATTAAGGTCCGTACGTTAATTTTAACAATGCTCATAATGTGGCAGAGCACTCAAACAACTACTAATAGATAACAGAGATGTTTGGTTTTAGTGGGTTTGCACTAGACACCACAAGGCCAACCTCACTCCTTACCAGGCCATAGTTACAGTAAATTTACATGCACATCATTCGTTGTCTGCAGCAGGACAGAAAAAGCACAGTTAAACAAAAAGAGAAACTCTAAATTCAGTTTCATACAATCTTCTTTTATTTCATATAGAGATAAAGAAATATATCTGAAAACTAACAGAAAAATCTGTGCAACAGCCACAGTACAGAGAGAAAGAGACTGTTTTTGTTAAGAACAGGATCTGTTGGTGCAAAAGAAGGGACAAATGTGGGTAATGAAAAGAGTGATGAATAAAGAATGAACAAAATGAACATTTCTAAAGGACCACCTTTGATAACACATCAGAGCCATTTCCTCAGTAACCTAAAATTCAACTCAGGGCAGGAGCAGCAGCTTTTATCTACCAGTCCTTAAGGCTAATGTAACCTCATTGTTCACTCACTGCTAGAACCACCCCCTTTAATAAGTGTGTCGTCTCACTGTCATGAAAACATTTTAGTGTTTGCTCACTGACTACTTGGTTTTTGCTGCTGACAAACCCAGAGGCGTCAGTGATATCACTCATTACCATCCAACTGAAGTTTTTCCTGTTCAACTCCATCTGTAAACTGGCATCATTCACACAGACAGTACGTGTTTCATCCCTCCTTCTCCTTTAGGGTGTTTCCTACCAGGGGAATGGGAAAACGGTGAACAGGGATGAAGAGTGGATCTGCAACGTGGGACTGCCAGCTACAGTATTCTTACACCTTTTCACAGATCAAATTACACAACTGCAGAAGATTACACAACTTTTGTTATCTTCAGGCATTCATGTTAGAGCCTGTTTGAACTGCATTGCTGACTTTTATTGTATTATGCAAGCTGTTTTTTTGCTGGAAGCTAAGTATAAGAAAGCTATCATGCTATTTCTAGAGTAACTGGCAAGTCAAATGATAACTGGATGTCGGGGTAGAAGTGTATTTATGTAAACAGTTTCCTTCATTGCTGATCTGAATACAGTTTGAGATTTCAGATATTTAGCCTGATAGACGTGGGTTTCTATTCCTCTGTTGCTTCATTCATTCATGTCATTACCATCACTGTTATATCAAGCTAAAAATGTCCCCACTCATTCACTACTACACAGAACAATGAAAAGAGTGAGAAATTAATGAAAAAAACAGAAGAACACACTGAATTTCCTCACCCCTCATATGGCTTTTCACTTTCCCTGCACAACATGCCTTCATCCAGCCAAAAACGACCATCTTTCACATGAATCACCATGGTGAAATGGTGAAACTAGAGCTGAATATCTTCCCCTCTACATGTTTTGATTATTCCACAGTTGAAACCATTTAGGCCAACACCACTGTTTCAGAATTGGTCCAAAAAACCCCTCAACAAAACAAAAGGAAGATGAGTTATTTGTCAGAACTGTAGTGTAGAATTCATCAGCTAAATTTCAGTCCAGACTCTGAGTCTTTTGGGCTTAAAGTTTCCAAAGAGAAGCCCAAGCTGATAAGGACACAGAATCACATAACTATGCACTGTTGTTTTTTCCATTACATTAACTCCACCATTTTACTATTACCACACAAATAAATCTGACTCTCAGTCCATGTCAGGGTTTCAATTTAGCAGAGGTCCAAACTGGTTGCAGATAAGTGTCTTTTTTCAAATTGGTCTGTTTCGTAATGCTTACTTAATCTGTGACGTCTTCAATCATCAGCTTCAGCAACGCTTGGTTATTTCTGCGCAAGACAAAAATTGATTGATAATTACGAATCAAAGAGCCTCTTCATCTTCAATCAAGCATGTAATAAAAAATTCTGCAGTAAATCACAACATTTCTGCCACTTCAAATCCTTCATTTGCAACGCTTCCAAAAGGAACCCGCTGAAATAATGAGCAAAAAACAAACTTCTGATGGACCACATGTGAAACATCCATCCATCTCCTAATGAAGATGGAGGTTTTTTGTCTGATTCCCAGACATTTTGAACCTCGTGATTAAAAGTTCACAGGCTTTGAAGCAATTCAGCAGATTGTCAACACTGAGATCCATCAGTGGGAATAGTTTGTTTGCAGTAAATGACGTTAATGGATGAAGACAAACGAGGAATGGAGATTTCACTGAGCTGATCATTAGCATAATAATGTGAGGCATCTGCAGCTATGACTGTCTGCAGAATCAATGAATCAATGACCTTTTGGTTTGAATCAAATTTATGAGGCATTTTAGACAAAGTAATTTAGCTGCCTGTCATCCTCTCGAAGAAGTGATTCATCACAGAGCCCTGCATGATCTGCAATTTTCAGATGAAAGATGTTACAAGCAGGAAGGATTCCAATATCTGTATGAGTCAAAGTTAGAGACGCAATGATTTAAGTTGAGTCAAATGCAGAAAATTAGAACAGTAAATCTGTAGAATAGGAAAGAGTAGGTTATTAATTCTACATTGCCTCTGCGTTCCAACATGTGATCTCATGTGATGTTCCAAGAATCACAATTACAACCATTAAAGCAGGGACAACTGTCTGCACCACAGAGATGAAGAGAACTGAATCTACTTCTCGCTCTCGTGTCGTTTCAGATCCGGTCAGTGGGAAGTGGAGAAGGAAACAGGATGATGCTTCAAGAGTAGATCATTTATAAAATAAACTCATCAGTCAAAAAAGAAAAAAAAAAATTATAATCCCATCCGCAGTTCCATGAGCATAACATCATGAACATGTCTTGTTAGTGCTCAGAAACTGTTTCATTTTTTCAGATTTTACACTTTTTTTGATCCAACCCAGAACAAAAAGAGTTATTCAATGAACCTACATTGGGGCATTAAAAAACTGGAACACAGTCTTGTTCTGCCTGTTGCTCCATGTGTTCCACCAAGTGCCTCTTCAATCTTAGGACTTGTGGATCAGAGTTCGTACGCAGGACGACCTGCAGCAGCTTCTCTCCTCTGGTCAAGCACTCGGTGCTGAGCACCTGCTTTTCATACTTCCTACACATGGTTACGTATGTAAAACCTGTGCAGCAAACGCTGATGAAAGTTCTGAAGAGCTGGCTTTCCATCAGGTATCAAAAACAGTCGAGTTTCTGTCGTAGACGGCTTTCTCTAGGCAATCAGAGAACAATTAAGGCTGCTCCATAAAGACTTACAAAAGGAATATTTTACACCCATTTTCTTATTTATTTCGAAAGCAAGAGAAAGAGACACGCAAAGCAGCGGACAGAGCCCTGCAGTATGGGATTAAATCTGGACAAGACAGAATTTTTGAAGACTTTTGGTCTGATACAGGGAGGGAGAGAAGAATAAAGTGTCCAGTTGCTCAAGAACACTGAGCTTTTACAGCCGACAGGTCAGATCTGAAAGAACTGTACAGTGAGCCTAACGCTCCACCGGACTCTCAACCACATTGACTTTGTATGAACTGCTGAAAGATGTTTGAACGGGTGAGCCTAATCACTGTCACTGGACATATTTGTGTACTAGACAGAGGCCTGAATACATCAGTGAGCCTGCCTATCAAACAGAACAGAGTGTGTGTTTATGTACATGTGGCCTCTATTTGTTAGGATGTGGAAGGTGCATCCTCAAAGCTGATGATGCTGGACTCTGGGTGTGGCAGTCCGCCTGTGGAGGCTCCTCCCCCGCTCTGTGACATTAAGGAGGAGGAGGTTGAAGAGAGGGAGGCACCGGCTGCTCCGCCTGCTGGTCTGGGTGTGGAGGTGGAGGGGTCGTGCCCACCGGGGAGGAGTGGCTGGGTGTCAGTTCTGACCTCATCCTCGTCGTCGTCTTCTTCGTCGTCCATGCTGGGCCAAGCGGACTGGTCCTCCACGCGTTTCAGACGCTCGTTCAGAGCCTTGAGGGCAAGTTGTCTACAGGGAGAAAAGGAAAAGTGCTTCAATAAATGTTTGAAACAAGTGGAGTGAAGTGATCAATACAGCAGAACAGATGAGAGACGACCACATTTCATTTGCTGACTAACGTGCTGAGTACTGTTCTGCTAGCAGAAGCTCAAAGCTCTGTTGAAAGATCTGACATTAGTGTCTTTAAGTGTTTTATTGTGTTTTAATACCCGTGACAATACAGCAGTAGCCTGCTGCCATCAAAATATGAACAGTATTAACTGACCTCTTGGTTATAAAAACGAATTAGTAATTTCCACTGATTAAGTGTTTTGAATCAAGAAGCATCTTCATTGCTGTTTAGAATATATTTTCTCATTTCTATATGAAAATCAATGGAGAATGCTTCCACATTTTTATTAAATCAGAATGTGTAATCAATCTCTCCAAACACTTTAATTAAGATTCATTGTGAATGCTTTTGTTATCAAAACATGTTGTCTTTCCCTGTGCAGCTACTGAGTACTGAAACCTTTGACAGTTCGACAGTCTTTGAGCAACTGTTTCTCTCATGAAATGCCACAAAATAATGTGTAATAACCATTATATTAGTATTTATGCATTATTAAAATTTCTTATTTGATATAACTCACTCCAACAAGGATATGGATTAGATTTGGATGTTTAACTGTCAGGATAAAGAAATAAAGTGGGATATAAAGTGATAGCGTATTGCCCTTTGGTATCATATGAATAAAAAATGTACCACATTTATTACAGTTCTGCAATACACCTAAATAATTACCTCAATGTCTGATTTATTTAACTCCTGACTTCTGCTAACCTTCAATCTTTAGGGCATCGATATTGAATCTGATTGGTCAGAAGATCAGATCATCCACCGAATTCTAACCAACTATGCAACAAACCTTCAACATTTTCCAGTTGTTCTCAAAAACAAAAACACATTATACATACAACTATGTTCCTCTGGCATGGGATCCAACCATGGCTGCCTTTCTGAAATGAACTACTTAAAGAGGGGGTATGTTGGTTGTTCAAACTAAATGTGAAGTTGTTGTAGTGATCCAAGAATTTGTCTGTAAACTGCTTAAAATGGTCTAATTTAAATTAGCCTAGTCATTGTTAGCCCTTAAAATAGCCTGAGAGCTTTACAAGACTTGCTGAAATGATGAGGTCATCATGAAAGGATCACCTAACTGGTTCATGACACATTGGGGCATGGGCCTCTAACACCAAGGTCTACCCATAGCTCTGCCCCTGCAGGCCTCCAAAGGGGTTTTGTGGAGCGTTAAAGCGACTGTGATGAGAATCTGTTTGAAGTGGAGTGCAGCGACCCCTTTTGGCCAAAGGACTCGCGCAAACTGTTGTGACTCGTGTATTTTTTTGAAAGATGAATGGAGATCAGATCTTTTTTAACTTTACTCCTCTTTGACTGAGACAACTTTCACCAGATACAAAGCGATGAGGTAATGTATTTATCAACAGTTACATAGAGCTGTTGTTTGAAACATGGCAACAGTTTAGTAGCCAGTTACATGTAGCGATACTCACAGCCCAGTGCCATGAGAACATTAGTGAATCCTGGTTACGTCCTACCAGTGCTCATCTACCAACTCTAACCTCACCAAGCAGAGCAAACGTAACCTAACCGTATTGTTAGCCTCTCAGGGTTGAATAGATCACTGCAGAATAACTGCTGCATGTGAGTTGGAATGAACAATAGCACGAACAGCTGAGCCCGTGTTTTAGCCTTGAGCCTGTGCTCTATCACTCTCCCATTTAGCTTTCTTCTGCTCTACTGTCCTTTTTCTGTCGGACAGTCCAACTCCAGTTTCCAAGATTACTACTAAATCAATGTAGAAATTGCTCAAATTTGTCTGCTGGTGTTGTGCTGTCATCGAGACTTCCACTTGCTGCAGATCAATCTAATTACAAACAACTTATTGGAGCGCTGATAATCTCATCTGAAATCGTGGATTTTAATCAAGCATATATCTAGAGATCAGACTTCTACCAGATCCCTTAGAGAGTCCTCATAGCTCCTTTAAAGAGACAGTGGTTAAAATCAAGTGTTTCAAGTGTTCATGATAGATGCTGAATTTAGGAATTCTAAGTGTGAGAATTATTTTATGGCTGTGAATCATGTAAAGCTTCTACAAGGGAACCAGGGGGACAGTATGAAGTCTGAAAAGAAGTGCAATACCCCCTCTTTAACCATTGGGGAAAAGAAGTTTGACTATACCCTAATGTAAGTTAAGGATCCCAGTCTGGATGTGTTTGTATACAGTTTTGTGACAGCATAACCACCTCTTTGTAACGTTCTCCATATGACAGTCTGATATTATCTGCTAGACACTGGAGCAGGAAGAAGACCTTTAAGCACTCTTAACCACTCCATAAGACGTCACACTGGTTGTGTGTTGTGTAGCTAAGACATGAGCATATTTGCACTGTTTGTTGAGTATGATGGTGAAAAGACTTTCCCTGTGCAAATAAGACTAAAAACAATATTCACTCTGGAGCACGTCTCCACGTAGGATCTTCATGTCTCTGTTCGGGTGTGTGTGTGTGTTCATGCTGTTAAACTCCTCTTCCTTGTTTGCTCTGACTCACCTTCTCCTCTCTGCGTCTTGCGGGTCAGTCCCTGGCAGGCTAATCGTAATGGAGGAAGGCGCCCCCACGTCATACCTCTTCACCATCTTCCTGCAAACCTTTATTTTCACCAGTGCCGCGTGAACCAGCCCAGCCAGCAGCCCCACCGCCGGCTGCAGAGCCTCAGGGAAGAAACTAGCGAAGGCAAAGTGGTCTGACATGTCACCGCGGCCTCGGCTGTGCCTTTGGTAAAAACGCAGGTGGACCCAGCCGGACAGAGCGCCGTAGCTGTACGACGCCAGGGGGGCGGTGCTGTCCAGAAGTCCAGACAGGCGCAGTATGGCCAGGAGGAGGAGGACCAGAGCTGGTGCTGCTTTCAGTCTCACCTAGAGGAAAAAATTGAAAACAAATCATCATCAGAAGAGGAAGGAGGTGCTTTTATCCACCATAATACAAGCACATTCTAACATTTCCCTAAAGGTGGCTTCATTCAGGAACTAGAGCACCAAACAATAGCTGTTCCAATGCCAGGGTGGCAGGCAGAAACCTGGGTAAAAATGCAACAGCAGTCTAATGAAGTACATAACCTGCTCAGCTGAGATGTGGAAGATTAGAGCAAGGAAACAGACTCATAACTGCTCTTTGGAATGTGCACTTTAGCAGAAACTAAACCCTTATCTGGACACTTACTTCATCCTGGGCATTGTATTGTATCGTGTCAAAATTTAGGAGATAACCACATGACTCAACCACAGGGCACAGGTGTGGACGGCTCAAACCAGACATGTTGACCGAAAATCTAAAGCTGTGACAACAGTAGGACGTTTTTATTTCTGCTCAAAAACCCAAAATGTTCTTTTTTTTACCATATCTTAACATTAAACTGTCAGAACTAGGGCTGAACGGTATGGAAAAAATTTCGTTCCTCGATATCAATGCCAGATATCTAGATGTTGATACGATAATAAAATATGACTCTGGGATTGGATAAAACTAGGCATTTTTCAGAAAAATAATAGCATCATAATATAACAGGATGTGTGGTTAATTGATCAGAGCGCACTGTCAGTCATCAACATAAACAGAAAGTCACCAATAATCATGTGACTGTCTGAGCTTTACATGCAGGGTAAGCAGGGAAAATCTACATCATTGATATCTTTGATATTGGGATATTGTTATCTTGAATTTTCATATCTCGATACCAATATGATAAAGAAATATCTTCCAGCCCCAGTCAGAACATCTACCTGTCAAATTTTACAGACCTGTAGAGTCATTGGAGAAAATCGTTTTTTACCGACTCCTTCTTTCTATTTACTTAACCAGGTCCCAGACAATTGCTGCAATTATAGATAGACATGGTAGGTTATTCACATCAACTTTTAGAAGCCACAATTACAGCAGAAATTTCTCGCTGGAGTTGCAATGCAAGAAGCGTGAGCTGCGTGCACAGAGGCACAGGAGGTGACTGTCTTAGGAAACTAATGTACACAACTGTCTGACTGTCTTCAATGTTGTACGAACGAAACTACAGGAAAGCAGCAACTAATCACCTGTTTCAGCGTGTTTAACTGTTTCAACATGACGTCTCTGCACCAGAGTATAGGGGAACTTTAACTGTCAATCATCCTCATCAGCTGACGCTCACGCAGAAGTGGAAGCTTAAGTAGTCGTGCTAAACTGTTAGCTCCTTCGCGTTGAGGTTTTTTTTTTTTTGTTTTTTTTTAACGGGTGGTTGTTCATTTTAAAGTGTTCTGTTTAATTCTGAGGGTCTGATAAGGAAACATGATTTCACTGTTTGTCTTCAGACTGATTCACTCAGAGCTGTCAGCTGCTGCACAAACACACACAGTGTTGGGAAGGGTGCGTTTGATTCATTCACCCAGTCTGCCCTGTTTGTGGAACAGCTACTGTGGATTTTTCATTAGGAGAGTTCATTCATTTCACAGGTAAACTCTGTGTCATGTGTAGTGAAAATACAATAAATATAACATAAATCCGAATATAACCCCTAATTTTAAAGATAATGATTCCAGTTTGAGGAAGAGAAGCATAAAATAGCTGATGGATTTTTTTTTCAGATGTGAGTATTTTCTGTGAAATTGTGTGAATTTAATCTTAAAAGTGCCAACAGTTCCTAAAGTTCTTTATTGCTTTTTAATAAACCATTTCATTTAACATAAAGGAGTATTAAAATGTTTTATTTTGAAGACCATGAATGTTTAAAAGTTCAAGCGTCACTCAAGATTTTTTTAAAGACAAAACTTAAAACCTCAGTTGTTTTCTTTCATACAGTCAATAATCCTGAATAATTGTAAAATCACATCAGATTTAATCAGATTAAATCACAATATGACCTGCTGCAGTGTTTTTTTTTTTATCACGGACAATTTTCTCTAACCTGAAATTTCAGAATACCAGATACTATTTTTTACAGTAAATCACCTCTGACAGAGAAACAATCTGAGTGGTGAAATGTGGCAAAAATGTCAAGAAGTAGCGAAAACAAAAAATTCAAGGTGGCAAAAATGTTTAAAACAAACAAAAACTGACCAGAAAATTAGGAGAAGTGTTTTAAAAAGTCAGAGGATTGAAAACAAATGGTCCAAAAGTGGCAAAAAAAAGATTGAAAAGTGTCTGAAATGGGGAAAACAGCAGTCCCCAGTACAAAAAAAACAATGTCAATGTTTGTTGTTAAGCTGTAATTGATGTCAGTGTAAATCTCAAAACTACGTTTCTTTAACAACAAATAAGAAAGGGAGCCTAAAGATAATCACACAATAAATCGCAATTGCAATAAAGGGGAAAACAATTGCAATTAGATTTTTTTACAAATCGTTCAGCACTACTTTTTATTCATTTCATATCTAATAAATTTAATAAAACTTTTTTATGGAGAGCTTTTCAAGAACTAAAAGACGCTTTTCATGGTAAATGATAAAAGAGCAGGTTAAAAACCACAACAAACAAAAAAATGAAAAAAAAAAAAGGAGCTCTTTGTTTACCTGTCTCCTGTTGTTTTTCCATTTACTTCTTTTTCTTGTGTGTACATGCAGTACAGCACTTGCTGTTAGTCTGGGGGTAAGACTTTTATGCCTTGTTGTGTGGTTTGTTTTGTTCTAAAGTTTAGGTTAAAAAAATTGGAAAAAAAAAAAACAATAAAAAAGGCGTCTTCATCCCTTCTCTGTGCTTCCCTCTCTCTGAATTTCAATTCAATCTGTATTATTCTGTTTTGTGACAGGGGCTGGCAGACATTGTCTGGTTTCTAAAATCTGACACCTGTTCGTCTTTTAGATGAGCCCTTTTTTTCTATTGCAAGTCCCATTCTTGTTTGGCTACATTCTCAGTTACACAATACACTTCTTCTCCTCACTGAACAGCAAAAGGAAAACATTGTCCTCTTCAACAATGGCCTGAGTCACTTTTTTGGGGAAAAGGTATTTTTGCCTCAGTCAGCTCTTAAAGATGCCCCCAACCTTTGGTAAAATGGTCAACATCCTAATTGAAAAGATCATGGTGTTTTTACCTCAGTGTTCTACTGGTATAAATTAATAGTGGACTCCAGTCATCCTAAACCTATGGGCCGCCAAATCATTTCTGAAATAGTATGATTTTCTAACAAAAAGATAAAATACGCAGATTCATTTTTTAAATGTTAGAACTCAGTTCAGTTAAAAAGGATATTAAAAACACTCAAATATTTAAATATAAAGAGTGCTCTGAGGAAGGCATTGCAGGGTCTCCATATCTTAAGGGTCAGAGGTGAGCAGTGAAATTTTTTGAGAATTAAACATGGACCCTGAGTTGGAAGAGGTTGGGAAACACTGGTGTATTTTACTTGGTTCAGTTTGTTCTGTTTCCAGAAAAACTTGAAAATATGACGTAGGCCATAAGTTGAAGAGAGTGACAAAACTATTGTTCATGTGTAAGACTCACCTGTGGTACTCTGAGCACCGTTGTGTCCCCCATCGTCTGCTTCAGTGCCACTAGGACACCTCCCAGGAACCCAGCTGCCCCGTGGATGCGGACGGCGAACAAATAGTCCAGGTCAAAGGTGGCAACATAGGTGAGAAAGTAAGAGATACCTGCCAAGAGGCCTGCGGAGATATTGACCACTGCGAAAAAGATGAGGAGCTCCAGAGCGCCCCACAGAGGCTCCAGCAGTCGCCCACACGCCATCACTGTCCCAACATTGGCCGCCACACCCCAAATGTGCAGTTCCACCACCCCATGGGTGACAAGTGTCCACACCCAGAAGTTGGGTGGAAACAGGTATCCTGGGGTCACCCCCAGAACGTACGGAGTGTTCACAACCCATGAGAGCAGGTAGAGGAGAACCACCACAGCACTGATGGACTTCACCACCACACTGGTGCTGGCCAGGGCGGCCAGGAAGTGCTGCCGAGCCACCGGCAGGTAACGATTCATCTTGGTTGGTGAGGGAGGATCCTTCTTGAGCAGATCAGCTCAAGAGAGAGAAACAACAGCTCAGTGTCTCCTGTTGCAGCAGATGTGAGGTGTTGATGTGGGATTAGTTTTCCCAAACAGAACAGGTGACACCCGTGTGTCTGCTCGGTGTTAAAATCCCCTTCTCTTTGTGAGTCTTCATCCGGATAGCAGTCTTTTCATTAACACGGCATTGATAACAAGATGAGACAGTTATATATCTTCTATTGTGCAATCAAACAAACTTGGGAGTGTGTTTGATAAGCTCGTAGATGTGATAACCTTAGATTGAAGATCTGCTCACGACCTTCAGTCTGAGGAAACCAAAGCTGAGCAAGCTCACAGTTCACAACAAGGCAGATGGTGGAGGAAAAATATGCAAATAGTAACTGCCACCAACACACACAGAGCTTAGAGTAAACTTCTCCACAGGATCACGGCTAAGCTAGCTTGTAAACATAGAGCAGCTAATGTTAGCAAGCTGTCAAAGTAAAAACCGTACGCGTTGGTTTGTGTCCAGAAAGAGGGAACGAAATGTGTTGACGTTTCACAATAAAGGAGAACGCCCGGAAAAGGTGAAACCTGAACAGTCAAACCGGTCCAGGAGTCTCGGTCCTGGTCCTCTGCGCTCTCTCGGCCCGGTGTTACCGGGGCTAAACCCGAGGATTCTCTCAGCTAACAACAGGCCCCAAAACAATGTCAGAGCCGCGGCACAGGCAGCAAAAATGAACTGATAATTCAAAGGTTTCAGTTCTACCTCGGCATCGTTCGTTTATTTCACTCTTCTTGCGTCTTTTGAACGTAGGTTGCAGGAGGAAATTGTATTATCCTGGTCGCTTCTCTTCCTACCAGTGACGCTGCTCAGCTACCGACCTGCGCTGTCTGCCAGCGTCATCAGCGAACGGTGAAAAAGCGTCAAGTCACGTAACTTTTCAACACCAAAGCACGCTGGGTAACTGAGTTCATCACACGGCGCGGAAAAAGAAGTATTCAGTATTTTTATTTTTATTTTTATTTTTTTTTAAAGCAACGTTCCCATCTATATTCATGTAACTGATTGAAAAGTCATGCAAAGAAAGTTAAAACAAAAAAGGTAGTGCCTCGAGTTTCAAGAGATTTAAGGCGACAAAATGTTCTCAAGAGGTTCAATTTTTGAGTTTGATTAACTCTAATTTTTTTTTTTTTTTTTTTTTTTTAAACAATGTGAGAATTTTATCTAGACATTTTTGCGTAACGTGGTTGATAATTATGGAAACAACCAGTGATCAATTCGACAGGGAATGCATTTACAGACATGCCTGTTTGTTTTCAAAGCATGGGTGTACAATTAAAATAAAAATAAAATGACAATCAATTTATCTAATTTGTAATTTGTTTTTCAATGATGCAATTCTTTCTTTCTTTCTTTCTCTCTCTCTTTTTTTCTTGTCTTAATTCATTTCAAAATTTGCAATTCCATTTGATTTATGATACAAATCAAGCAGGACTTTTTTTTTTTTTTTTTTTTTTTTTTTTTTTTTTTTTTTTTTTTTNTGTCCCAACATTGGCCGCCACACCCCAAATGTGCAGTTCCACCACCCCATGGGTGACAAGTGTCCACACCCAGAAGTTGGGTGGAAACAGGTATCCTGGGGTCACCCCCAGAACGTACGGAGTGTTCACAACCCATGAGAGCAGGTAGAGGAGAACCACCACAGCACTGATGGACTTCACCACCACACTGGTGCTGGCCAGGGCGGCCAGGAAGTGCTGCCGAGCCACCGGCAGGTAACGATTCATCTTGGTTGGTGAGGGAGGATCCTTCTTGAGCAGATCAGCTCAAGAGAGAGAAACAACAGCTCAGTGTCTCCTGTTGCAGCAGATGTGAGGTGTTGATGTGGGATTAGTTTTCCCAAACAGAACAGGTGACACCCGTGTGTCTGCTCGGTGTTAAAATCCCCTTCTCTTTGTGAGTCTTCATCCGGATAGCAGTCTTTTCATTAACACGGCATTGATAACTGGATGAGACAGTTATATATCTTCTATTGTGCAATCAAACAAACTTGGGAGTGTGTTTGATAAGCTCGTAGATGTGATAACCTTAGATTGAAGATCTGTTAACGACCTTCAGTCTGAGGAAACCAAAGCTGAGCAAGCTCACAGTTCACAACAAGGCAGATGGTGGAGGAAAAATATGCAAATAGTAACTGCCACCAACACACACAGCTTAGAGTAAACTTCTCCACAGGATCACGGCTAAGCTAGCTTGTAAACATAGAGCAGCTAATGTTAGCAAGCTGTCAAAGTAAAAACCGTACGCGTTGGTTTGTGTACAGAAAGAGGGAGCGAAATGTGTTGACGTTTCACAATAAAGGAGAACGCCCGGAAAAGGTGAAACCTGAACAGTCAAACCGGTCCAGGAGTCTCGGTCCTGGTCCTCTGCGCTCTCTCGGCCCGGTGTTACCGGGGCTAAACCCGAGGATTCTCTCAGCTAACAACAGGCCCCAAAACAATGTCAGAGCCGCGGCACAGGCAGCAAAAATGAACTGATAATTCAAAGGTTTCAGTTCTACCTCGGCATCGTTCGTTTATTTCACTCTTCTTGCGTCTTTTGTACGTAGGTTGCAGGAGGAAATTGTATTATCCTGGTCGCTTCTCTTCCTACCAGTGACGCTGCTCAGCTACCGACCTGCGCTGTCTGCCAGCGTCATCAGCGAACGGTGAAAAAGCGTCAAGTCACGTAACTTTTCAACACCAAAGCACCCTGGGTAACTGAGTTCATCACACGGCGGGGAAAAAGAAGTATTCAGTATTTTAATTTTTTTATTATTTTATTATTTTTTAAAGCAACGTTCCCATCTATATTCATGTAACTGATTGAAAAGTCATGCAAAGAAAGTTAAAAAAAAAAAGGTAGTGCCTCGAGTTTCAAGAGATTTAAGGTGACAAAATGTTCTCAAGAGGTACAATTTTTGAGTTTGATTAACTCTAACTTTTTTTTTTTTTTTTTTTTTAAACAATGTGATCTGTGTATCTTGACATTTTTGTGTAACGTGGTTGATAATTATGGAAACAACCAGTGATCAATTCGACAGGGAATGCATTTACAGACATGCCTGTTTGTTTTCAAAGCATGGGTGTACAAGTAAAATAAAAATAAAATGACAATCAATTTATCTAATTTGTAATTTGCTTTTCAATGATGCAATTCTTTCTTTCTTTCTTTCTGTCTTTCTTTTTTTCTTGTCTTTATTCATTTAAAAATTTGCAATTCCATTTGATTTATGATACAAATCAAGCAGGACTTTTTTTTTTTTTCGAAAATGTCAGTTTATTCTTTATTTTATTTTTAGTCAAAGAATGTGCATTTTTGGAGCTGAAAACTCAAAGTTAGATTCAATCAGATAAATTATTTGTAATTTTATTTTTTGAGTCAAATTACACAGCCATGTTCTGAAAATGATAAAGCAATTTTGCTTATGCATTTTCTTTCTAATTCTGATCACTGGTTGCCTCCATAGATAATCACTATGGTTGACTTTTTTCAGTATTGTTTTGTAACATTATTAAGTCATTTAGTAGATTTATATCTCTGTTGCTTTGACAGAAATAAAAGACATTTTAATAGTTTATAAAATTAATTAATTTTAATAAATTTATTTAAATGAATTTAAAAGAGACAGAAACCTGACATGTGCATTTATTTTATTCTGAACAACCAGAGCCTACATCACATTTTCAAAAAAGGACAAACCACATACAAAGAAGTTTCAACAACGCTTTAGGACGGATTACAACAGCAACCTTTATTTAAGTTTACAGAAACAGATCAAGATCACAGGCACCAGTTCATATAAAAATAAGAAAGACGTGACATCTATTGTGCTCCATGGTACATGCTTTGAAGACTCAAACACTTGACCTTTATTCATAACACTGCTACACATAATTATTTACACATGCACTCGAGAAATGGATGTCTCAGCATTCATGCTAAGACTGCCAGAGAGCCACTTTTTTTCTGGCTGTTGTGAATAAAATAAAATACTCTGTCTTATAAACATTTGAGTGAGAGGCACATTTAGTACTGAAACCACAGTTCTATGATAATCATCTTTATGAATTCTCTTAATTACAGTCACTCTGCCTGGTATACTGGAAATGACAGTTATAGACAGTCCAGGTGTTCAAACATGTAAAAGATAGTTGTTTAGTTTGTAATTTAATTACAAACTAAACAAACTAAAAACAACCTTATTTTTAGACTTTCTTTGTAACTGCCATCAGAGCCAACATGAACCATTGTTTGAGTGGCTCTCTATTCGCTTGGGTTACCACTCATTTGAGATTGTAATCTACAATTCATTAAAACGTTCAATTGATGCAGTTTGAGTGGGTTGGTAAACAGGTAGTTTTCAAACTGACAGACACTGAAGTCTTGGATTTTCACAATAAATTTCCTGACAATGTTTTTCTTACTGATTCTAAGAATCCAAACGCGGTAGGTAAACTTGTACAAAGTAGACATCTAGTGGATGAAGGTCTCACCTCACTATGATTCTCATCAAGGGGGTGATCATTTCTTTTAGGCGAGAAATGAAAAGCAGCAAGGTTGACACCAGTTTTAGGTTTCACACTGTGAGTTACATTCTATTGATCTACTTCTACAGTTTAAGAGTAGGAAAAAACAGCTGATAGCACTGAGTGAACTGATGATTATGATTATGCAAATAAATCAACAGAGAACAACAACTCAATTTGGGTTGGATATTTTTAACCTGCCCAATTCTACTGAAAATGATGAATTCACTAAGAATAGAAGTATCTTTCTGGAATATTGAAGATCCATTTCAAACTTACTTTTCAACCCAATGATCTGGTTTAACGGCTAATTACCAACATGTGATGTGTTTTCTTTTTTTCCCCAATATCTGAGCTGTATTTCTTTGGTCTGTTTAGAGTTCAAATTCACCTTTTTAAAAAAAAAATTTTTACAAGCGGCAAAATGTCAATCAACTGAAACGTATTTTTGAGGCAATTCAATGCTGATATTGTCATTTAATTTGATTTTCTTCTTTATTTGTTTCTGTTATATTCATATGAATGAAAAGATGGGGAAAACCTTAATCTTAAATGGACTATTAACTCTACAGCAGACATTCAGCTGAGCTGCTCTTTCTCTCAAAGGACCTTGGGTACATTTTCTTTTTTCAAAGCCCATTGATTCTCCTGGAAACCTCACTGAAGCCGCACTGTCACTACACTTTATCTGACGAACAACAGGCATGCAAAGTTTTGTTTTACCTCAAGACAAACATGAAAAAACTGTTATTACGTAAGAAAAGCTGTGAAAAGTTCAGTTGTAAGAAGTTGTGTGTGTGTCCTCTGAGTGTGTGTGTGTTTGTGGGAGAGAGAGACAGGGGGGTTGTAGGCACTACATCTGCTACTAACTACTGTTGTAAATAAAATTAGGAAAGGTATTATTTAGAACATGTTTCTTTTTATTTACAAACTTCAAAAATCAAACAAAAAGGATCTAAAAGTAATCCAAGGTCATACATTTATCCATCCATAAACTACACAACAGGCTTAGAACAGAGCCAATCCTTAAAGACAGCAGCTTTTTTCTTCTCCTCGGCTAAACAGGAGACAGTCAGTTCATCTGGACCGACTTCATCGATTTTTCATAAATAAATATGTAAATTCAAGTAGAAAGCTGTGAAATAGAAGTCAGTCAGGATCTGAGCTGACCATCCAACAATTCAACACTGAGGAACTCGCTTGCTGTCACAGAGATGACACACAGATGGACATTTTTGATGATATGGTAATGAACAAAGAAAAATAAAAAAAAAGGAAAGAGAAGCACTTAATCTCATGAATTTCTCTCTTGTCAAATGAAGTATCCTCAAACTGCTTCAGTTTCTGACCCCAAAGCTTGTGAATTAGCATTATTTACATGCAAAGAATGGCTCATATCATTTGGAAGAAGTACTTACACTTTAATTTGTGAAGGAACTCACTAAAAGGAAAAAAAGAAAATGGCAGGATGAAGTCTGAATCAGTTCAAAAGTTTTTTCACAGCTCCATCTTAACTGTGGTTTCATAAATAATTGTCCTGTGTGTTCTGTTTCTGGGTTTCTTTAAATAAAAGCTGATCTGAGCTGTCCCAACTGGGCGTTTACTTCTTAAACTATTTATTCTTTTGCACAGTAACTGTTTGTTGGTCCACGTGTAAGTTCTGCACAAGTTCACGAGCTTGGGTCAGACTGGCAGATCATCAGTTCTCTCAAAAACAAACAAAATATTGAAAAGAAAATGTTACGATCGGTAGTAACGACGACAGTAATATGACCATAAAAAAACTTACAAACGAGATAAAGAAAAGCAATAAAAGGAACCAAAAAAAGAACATTGTACAAAAATAAAAATACAAATGAATAAATATGCACCATCATAAATAAATTAATTTGGTAAATTCAAACATTGTAAAAGAGAACAAAAATTGAAACATAAGTAAACTAACAAATGGAAGTGAAAGAACAGGAAATGCTCAGTCCTCTCTGGATGATGTTAAGAGTTTCTTTTTGAAAGTGAGAGCTGCTGCTTTTTCACAGCCCTCACTGAAGCCGTTTTGGGGGGTGGGGAGGTGGGGGTTGTACTCAGTGACAGTTTGTGTGATCAGAGGCTTGGATTGGACAGCAGAGCTGGGGTTTCTGGTGATCTAAAGGGAACTTGGTCACGTGACGAAGCTTCCTCAGCTTCCAGGCGGTCGAACAAACAGATACAGATTAGTGTCTCTTTGACAGTGCAGTACAGTGTACAGTGTTACCTGTAAGGTCATACAGAGGGGGGGATATGTTCTTCTTGACTGTTAAGAGAGTGTTTGTGTCTGTGATGGGCTTCAATTCTTCTCTACATCATCATCAACATTATTTGGTCTCTTAAGACACAATCCTCTGTGTTGGAGGTTTTGATGTGCTTCTGCATTTCTTGTTTTTGGCAAAGCTACACCACATCTCCAAAATAAAAGTCAGTTTGGTTTCACGATGACCTCCGTTTATAAAATGACGTGAAAGATAACAACTGAACATAAATAGAGGTGGAATCAGTCGTTTCAGAGCCGGTTGTCCAAACTGGGTAAAGCAGGTTTAATTTTCCGCGGTGATTCCATTTGTAACCCTAAAGAACACGACACACAGGTACGAACACAGTAACGACACAAGCACAACCAAGACCAGGGCTCGCAAGCTTCATTCTTCTGGGCTTTTACAAACACGTATATAGGCTTGAGTGAGTGTTTTGCATCGTTTTTCGCGAGGCTACAGTAAGACTGTGGGTGAGATTCAGAGAGCTGCGTTAAAGCGCCCGTCTCTCTTTACCTATCCTCTCTCACAGTTCACATTCAGAAAGATGGAGGCAAAAAGGCATTTTCTGTTTGGTTGTTTTCTCCGCTACGAGGAGGAAACCTCCACCACAGTTTTTTTTTTTAATTTTCACCTGGCTGTCTTTTAGGCAATGATTTTCTTTAGAAAGTAAAAGAAAAGACATAAATATAAAAGACACGCACACGCACACAAATACAGAAAAATCAGATCTTCCCACATCTGATGCCTAAACAGAAGGAGTCCTTTCAGAAAGGCCTGGTTTAAAGGCATTTGATTAAGCATACATTCTGTCATTCGACTTTTAAGGTTTCAGCAATTGTCTTTAACCCTGTCCTCAACCTTTAGCGTCTTCTTCAATAATTCAAGATGATTTCACTCTTTGATTTGTTTCTCTTCAAGAACAAAGATAAAAAAAATCCCTCTGCTCTGGCAGTGAATTATTGAGCTAACAGTGATGCTTTCCCAACTCCCGTCTGATCTCTTCATCATTTCTTTTACCGTTTAAAGAAGAATTCAGTAGCAAGAATCGACAAGTGACAAACAATACCATTTCAGTTACTGATATTGAACTAATGTTACTACCAGCTATCGTAATAATCAAATCTTTTTATGCACTCCTCCCCGACACTCATCTTTTTAATTAGCTGAAAAAAAGCAAGTCTCAACATCTAGCAAAGCTGCAGAACTAGAATCTCTAAAGTCAACATTACAACTAGTGGCCGTGTGTGGTCACTGCAGGTCTACTCTCAGCAGTACCCAGTCCAGTGATTAGGGTTTCAGAAACTTGGAAGCCCAAAGTCCTCAGACTTTTCTTATCCACTCTGGAATTTTCTTCCTCTGGATTCATCTTCTGATATTCAGCATGACGATTTGACACTCGTTTGTTTCTTTTTTCAATCTTCGCTCAGGCTGTTTCTCTAAGGCAGAAGCAAACATCAGCATGGGCTCAGTCGTCATCACTTCAGACCTTTTTCACTTAAGTCCACTTTCTTCTTCTCCGTCTCAGCCACAGGCCCTTTGGAGCCTCAACACTGGCAAATAGGACGTCATCCTTTCAAGATGAGTGTGACATCAAATCAAGCGCTCAACAACTCCACCTTTCATCCGTCACTGTCCGCTGACTTCGATGACATCATCGTCATCCTCAGAGCCGCTGGGGCTGCTCACGTTCCTGCCGTTCACCAGCACGGGCCCCCGGGTGCCCTCTGACTGTGCTGAGGGGGAGAAGGAGGAGGGGGATGAAGAGGAGGAGCAGGAGGCGGTTGTTGGGGGGAACTGGGAGAGGAAACTGGCTCCTGCTGGACCAGGAGTGGCAGCAGGACCCGGCAGCCCCCCAGGGAGCATGGACCCTGCGTAGAGACTCGCCAAAGACTGGTTGTAGGAGAGAGGGAACCCTGGGGGGAGCATCCCTGCCATGCCTGCCATGCTGGGGCTCAGCATGAAGGGGGGCAGGGCTCCTGGAACTGACGTGGCAGCTTTGATTGAAGCTGAGGATGACAGCGATGATGAAGAGGAGGTGGCGGTAGCAGTGCTTGTAGTTGGGGAGGAGGAGGAGGATGAAGTGGGGGCTGCACCTGCTCCACCAAAGCCAAACAGATCCGGGTACATGCAGCTGGGGTCGCTCAGCTGACTGTTGGGGGGCTGGAAGTAAGGCGAGCCAGGCCCCATGAAGAGTGGATGCCCCAGTGAGCCGCCCAGCAGGGCAGGGTTCAGGCCCAGAGGGGGGAGGCTGTACCCCCCAGAGAAGGGGAAGCCTTGTGGAGGAGCTAAGGAGTGTTTGCCTGTTGGGGGCTGCTTACTGGGCCGCTCCTCCAGGGACGGGGTGGACGCTTTGCGCTTGCTGCCCGTCCTCAGGTCTTGGGCAGCAGTGGCGTCCATCTTGGGCTGGACCACGTTTCCGCTGCTGCTGCAGTTTGTCTGAGCCACTTTGCTGTTCTCTGCTGCCCCCTCTGTCTGTGCTGCGGCTGTTCCGCCTGTGTAGCGCTGCAGCTCGCTGATGATCTCTGGGCTGTCAGGGGAGAGAGGGCGGGGCAGAGTGGTGGGGTTGACCTGCTGCGTACGGTCGGGTGACAGGCAACCATTGCTTCCATTGGTTGACATTTCCTCTGGTTGGGCCATGGAGTCTGAAAAAGACAGAAGATTTTAAGCACTTTTGGAAAAGGATGAAGATCTTTACATGGTTCATTTTACAAAACAGTTAAGATTTGATTTCAAGTGACAGTGAGGAGAATCCATTGAAGTGGATTGAAAATTGTTCAAGACAACGTTTTACTGGATACAACACAACAAGATAATGTATTTATCAACATTTACAACAAACTTTAGTAGCCAGCTACATTTAGTGCTACATACAGCTTTGTGCTCTGTGAAACCTGCATCATTAGTGAACCCTCCTTTTGTCCTACCAGTGCTCATCTACCAACCCCAACCTCACCAAGCAGAGCAAATGTAACCTGGCTCTTCATTTTATTGATAGACTCTTACATTTGAACAGATCACAGAACAACTGCTGCATGTGGGTGGGGATGAACATAAACACAAACAGATAAACCTATATTTCAACCGTTAGCATGTACTACAGCCTTTAGACTGTTATGGTCTTTAATTACTGTTTTTGCCTTAAGCTCTTGTTTTAGCCTTTAGCTCGAGTTCTAGCCTTTAAATCTTGTTTAAGCCTTTAGTTTCCACTTATGCCATTAACTCCTGGTCAAGTCTAAAACTTGCGTTTAAGCCTCTAGTCTGTGTTTTTGCCTCCTCCTGTTTTAGCCTCGAGCCATTGTTTTAGCCTTTAGCTCATGTTTTGGCCTTGGGGTTGTTTTTCAGCCTTTAGCTCCTGTTTAAGTCTTAAGCTTGTGTTTTAGGCTCTAGCTGATGCTGTAGCCTTTAGCATGAGTATAAGCCTCTAGCCTGTGTTTTAGCCTTTAGCCTTTAATTCATGTTTTAGCCTTTAGCTTGTGTTTTAGCCTTTAACTCTTGGCTGAGCGTTTAGATCGTTGTTTAGCCTCTAGCCCATGTTTAAGCCTTTAACTTGTGTTTTATCCTACAGCCTGTGTTATAGCCTTTACTTCATGTTTTAGCCTGTAGCTCTTGTCTAAGTCTTTAACTTGAGTTTTAATCCTAAACAAATCTTTAGCCTTAAGACTCTGTCTTACCCTCCAGCTTGTGTTTTTGCCTTTTGCCTGTGCTCTATCACTCTCCTGTTTCGCTTTCTTCTGCTCTACTGTTCTTTTTCTGTTAACTCCTGTTTCCACCATTACTACGAAATAAAACACTGAAATTGTTTTAGCAGAGAAAAACACAGATCTCTCTTCTCACTGCTGAACTTTGTCAGGCAGTGTGGTGTTGTCATAGAGACTTCAGCGTGCTGTGAATCAACCCGGTCCTGTTTCACTGCTCAGGAATGAACATTTAGCAATAACCTATCTTAATGTTGATAAACTCATGTTAAATTGTGGGTTATGATCAGGCATATATCTAGATATTAGAGTTTTTCGGGACCACTGAAAAAGTCCTCACAGTCCCTTTAAACAATGCTTGACTTTTGAACTTGTGTGTCTTTGTCAACACTCCTCGTTTTGTTTCTCATTACATGGGGTTTGAACGAGCGTACCTTTGGGTGCAGCAGAAGTACCATCCTCCATAGCTTTAGCTTTATTAGCAGCTCTGATGGCAAAGATTCGACCATCTGATGTCCTGATGTAAGTCCCTGCAACCGAGAAGAATCAAATCAGAACAGTGACCAAGATCTGAATAATATGTTGACCAATCAGCAGTTCAAAGCCCACTCATAGTTAATTCACTGACAGATTAGTCTAGTGTCAAAAAGAGATAGTGAACCTTTTGTGCCTCTGATGATGTGGATGCTCTCTCCAGCAGGGATTCTGGCCTGGACGTCTGTTGAACTGTTTGTGCCTGGAATCACGATGTCTAAACACAGAAGACACATGTTGTGAGAAGATAGAAAGAGTTTTTTGTCCACGTTTTGGACTTTTATTCGCTGAATCAAAGGACAAAAATGTTCAAGTTTCAGCCCAGGTGTTGTTTGCCTACCAGTGGTGGTGACGATCTTCTGCACAAACACTCCTGCTTTCTGCAGGCAGTTGAGGGGGAACCCTCCCAGGTTTGATCCTGGTGCGTTACCCCCCGGTGCAGAGCCTGAAGTGGCCTGTCGGGGCATCATGGGAACTGGAGTTGACTGTACTGGCCTGACACTGGCCACTGGCTTCTCTTCAGTACGAGCAGGTGGACGCCTGAGGAGACAGTTTATCACACCTGAGTTAGATTTGAGATGACTGACTGGATCTGAGAGAAATCTCCAGAGAGAATGACTGACCAGTTTCTCTGACTGAAAGCAGGGATGTTGGTGAGGCTCTGGTCACTCGCAGGATAGTAGTGAGCGTAGGAAGGACGAGTGTACGGCACAGAAGCCCTCTTCTCCAGCTCGTAGCCTTTCTTTGCTGCTTTCTTCTCTGCTTTGCTCAGCTTCAGCTCCCTGCGGTCTATCAGCAGGGACTCGTGAGGGAATGGTTGCTGGGAGAGAGAAAAGGTTAATTAAAAAATGTGAAAACACAGGAATGTGCCAAATTTGAGCTTATGCGCCTTAAAAGCAGCGTAATATTGTGTGAGCTCAGCTTTGGAGATCAGAGGTTGGAAAAAAACCACTGAGAATCTGTTTCTCGGTGGATGTTTTCCAACCTCCGGTGAACACACATACAGCAGGGAGGAATTTCAGCTGCTTGTCAATGTTTTCAGTTCAAATTAGATCAAAGTGTAGATTTTAAAAAGCAAAAGCTTGTGTTGTTCATTATGGGAGAGCTGTCTGTCACTTGTAGGACTAACTTAAAACAAGCCAGTGGAGTATATCATCAGCATTTCCACTGAGTGCAGTGAATTTTGAACACCCTTCTATCTTTAAAACCTCTAGGTGGCAGCACAGACGCAGACTTTCTTTATCCCAGACTCCTCTCTTTTCCTACCTTTGTTATCAGATGAGGAAAGTCGCGCAGCGCCTTCTTCAGGACACTCTCCACGCCGTCCTGGGGCTTCAGCTGGACACAGGAGGGGTCGGGCTCCTCCTCCACAAAGTGAAGAAGAGATTCCACCTCCCTCCTGGTGAAAGTCAGGACAGGGTTTAAGTCATCCACAACACGGTCTGTGAGGAAAAAAGACAGAAAAAAAGGTTAAGATGTTGAAAAAAAGTCTCATTTCCGAACGAAGCCCTCGATGTGTCTGCCTCACCAGACTTAGATTATAAAATGCACTTGAGACAGTTCAGTCTGACTGTAAAGAGCTCCTCGCAGTAGAACTCAGGGCTCAACACTTTGGTGTTCAATTAGTTTTGTGGGGTCTGGCTGCTGGGTTTTCACTCAGGGGAGTCTGAATAAGTTTTCTTTCTTGTTTTCCTGCATTCTGTTTTGATTCTCAGAACAACAAATCCTCCAAAAGAGCAGTGCAAAAACGTATTAACACTTGAATTTGTCACTCATCTGCATGAATCACTTTAAAATCTTGGAGAAACCAGAGAAAACTCAAAGAGAAAACAGTGAAGTGCTCTCCTCTACTCTCCTCTCATCTTACCTGACATTCCCTGCTTGGAAATCTGGCGGTCATAGATTTTCTTCTCCAGTGTGAAGTCACACACAAGTCTGTAGATATGACAGGGTTTCCTCTGACCGTATCGGTAGACACGGCACACGGCCTGGGCATCGTGGCACGGGTTCCAGGAGGCGTCAAACACCACTACACGGTTTGCACCAACCAGATTGACACCAAGACAGCCCGCCCTGACGCAAAGAGGAAGCAGAGTCATTCAGTTATCCTCACATGAAATCATGATCTATTTATTTTACACCTAATTTTACTCAACTTGTATTGTTATTATTGTTGTTGTGTGTTACCTTGTGGACAGGAGGAAAACCCAGGCGGAGGTGTTGGATGGGTCGTTGAACTGGTTTATGAGTCTTTCTCTCTCTGAGGCTGTTGTGCTTCCATCCAGTCCTAGAAAATAAAACGTAGACGTCGTAGGATTGAATTGATGTTTTCAACCACAAGTACGCAAGTTCATCCAGCCTCCCTTTTGCTTCAGTATGTGGCTCTAATTTTCATTTACTCAGTGAAGGGATCTATAAATTCAAGGCTAATTTAGAGTAATCTGGTATTTGTTATGACTTTTTGGAGCGGCACCCAGTTCCTGCAGTGTTGGTGCAAAATAAAATCACAATAAACTTCAAATATGGACAAGTGTCCCTTCAACAACTTCAAGTTGGACATATTTAGTTCAAAATTAAGGTACATGGATAGAAATTCTTTAAATTTTCTTTGCTTAAAAAACTTAGATGGACATTTAGGAGTGTATTTCTGTCAGTTAGAAAATTAAAAACGAAAGCCCGGCTTTGTTGCACATATTAAGTCAAAACTTTGGGAAACGTCAAAATTTGGAGTTAAAAAGTCGACATTTTGTTGTAAAAAGTCAACATTGTGGAAAAGTAACTCAAAATGTTCAGATAAAATGTCAAAATTATGATACACAGAGTTAAAATAATGAGATAAAAGGGCAGAAGTTTAAGAGAAAAACTCAAAATTGTGAGATAGAGCGTAAATATTTTGAGATGAAGTGTCTAAACTATAAGATGAAAAAGTCAAAACATTGAGATAAAAAGTCTCAATTTTGAGATATGACACAAAAGGTTTGTATAATGACATCAAAAGCCAAAATTTGAAGATAATAAAGTCAGAATTTTGAGGTATAAAGTATAAATCATTTGATAAGTCAAAATATTGAAATAAAAAGATAAAATTTTCACTTCTTAACTTAAAATTTCGACTGTATTTTAAATGTAACTTTTTATCCAACTTTTTAAAACTTTTTATCTCAAAATTTCGTCTCCAAAAAGGCCGACCAAAGACCATCTTTTTCATATATCACCAGCAGGTGGCAGCACTCATGGCAGGTCAATGGGAGGAGAGCGAGGACAGTCTGTTACAATCCTCCTGAGAAAGTGATCCACTAACATGTTCTTATTTACGTACTGCAAACAAAAAGAATGACTTCCTCCCCTCAGTTATTGGTCACTTCTTTTAATCACTCTGTTAAAACACAACTTTGTTTTCTTTGAAGTCCCGTGCTTACATTTTGACACTATTTGGATACTCACAAAATGTTCTGAACTGCATAAATTCAAAGTTAACACACTTTCACCATGGTTTGAAGATGACTTACTGTAGTAGTTGAGGTTGCGAACCCAGTTCTGGTTTGGTCTGTCACTGCTGGACGTGTTGGGTGATGGAGGCACGGGTCTTTTTGCCAAGAATTCCTCAATCACTGTCAGTGTGGACAAGCTCTGACTAAAGGACAAAGACAAAAGACACATTCAGAGATCTGATCACATGTTGTTGCTAAAGCAGAGAGAATACAATGTGAAGTAGCCGATCCAGATTAGAAGAAAACAGATAAAGTGATGTCTTATCTACCTGAAGACGAGAAGTTTATCTCCTTTTCTTACGCTCTCCTCTATCAGATGGAAGAGGAGCACCATTTTTGCAGAGTTCTCCAGAAGGCCGGGCGTGTAGTCACACATAATGTCCTTTGCCTGACAATGTGAGAGGAGATTGATTTAACCTTTGCTTCCAACACCTTAACATTCGCTCTCACCTTTGCATAGTGCTGAGATAAGTGAGCTTCACCGTGTAATGAGAAGAAATAGTCCCCAAACATGTGAACTTTAATAAAAAACGTCACTTCATGTTCTTTAATCCAAGGAGCATTATAAGAGCTGTTTAAAGGGTTTCTGATAAAATTCACGGAAAGATTGTAAGCTGTTTATTTAAAATGTTGAGAGGCACATAATGTCGTAGTGAGGAAATACGTGGCTCTGTATGAGAAACTATGTAAGAAAAATGTTCACATATTGTACAAATTGAAAGGTCAGACGTGTTATGCAGTTGTGGATGGCAGAACAGTTTGTGACTTCAGCTTTCTTTGAATTTGGGACGAGAGTTTGCGCTTCTTTTGTTCATCCCCCTGTCCCTCCCCCCTCTGTATGTTCTTCAAATTCTTTGGTTTTGGTTTTAGGTTGATTGTGTTCTCTTTAAATAAAAGCATCCTTCTGTTGCTTAAATGTTTGTATTTGTAGCACTCACCCATTCATAAGTGATGACCTGATTGGCTTTCTCCTGCAGCTGGTTCAGACTCAGTCCACCAATGGGGTTAGGATTCTCTATGGGCTTGGGCTTCTGATTGGGTGCAGTTGGACATCGAGCAGCACCTGTTGAAGTGATGTCATCGAGGTCCAAGTCCTGGTCGCTCGCCAGGTTTTCTTTCTGTAAGGCCTCATAGAGCACGTCTGGATGGTTCCAAATCTGAAGAATGAAAAAAGAGGAGCAGTTTGAAAACTCACTTTGACTGAAGAGTTCATGAGAATCATTTGATTTTTATACTTAACCCTTTGCGTATGTGTCTAACACCCCCCTACCTTGCAGCAGACGCAGAAAGCCTTGAGCGGGTTGAGACTGAGCCAGCCCGTGTTTCCTGCCTCTCTGAAGCGGTTCATGAACTCGGTGTAGAGCGCCCTCTGCAGGGGGGACAGACGCACCAGGATTACATGTTCCTCTTTGGAGGGCAGTTGATCCTTCAGGACGTCATGACCTCGTCTGGAAGAAACACAGTGTGTAATCACTCTTTACTAAGTGTTATCAAAGGATCAGCTGTGAAACTATCAGCTCTTTGGTTCACGGGTCAGTTAAGACTTTGGATTTTCCATCAGAACTTTTAATGGAGGTCAGGTTTTGTTTGGATGGGGTGAAGAAGGCGGCGGTCTCACCTCTGAACGAAGCCCTCCAGCAGGCTGTGCAGGACGTGGCTCCTGTACCTCATCAGCTGGACGTCCTGAGGCGTGCTGTCCACACACTGCCCGTTCAAAATGGGACGCTCAAACATGTTACTGAACTCCTGACGTGTCCCTGAAACACACCAAAAAATAAAACTTGAAGCAGCAGGACACAAACAGAGCATTCTTCCTTTTTTATAGTCAACTCATTGACCAAAAGGAAAGACTCCACTAAAATCATTAAACAAACAGAAAACAAACATACCCAGAAAGTCAGGTCTGACGAAGTCCACCATGCACCAGTACTCGATCAGGTTGTTCTGGAGAGGATATCCGGTGAGGACAACTCTGCGCCGGGTGCGGATGTTCTTCAGGGCCAGGGATGTGCTGGCGTGGCAGTTCTTGATGCGATGTCCTTCATCACAGATGACCACGTCTGGACCAGGTCGAGCCAAGGCTCTCTCAATACCTGAGGGAGGAGAGTGGATGCAAAAATGTAACGGGCTTTTTTCTAGGTTTCTTTATTCGCCTCTTCCAATCTACGCTTCAATTCACCGACCTTTGAGTAATTCCTGCTGCCGGTCTTCTTCATCCAGGTCAATCACCACAGGTCCTGCTGCTTTCTTGCTCTTCCTCTTTCTCCCAGCCACAAAGCTCTTCTTCATGGAGAGGAGACGATACATCTCATAACCCATCAGCAGCACTCCTCCGTCTCGTGACCAGTCCTCCACCACCTTGGCTCTGGTTGTTGTGTTCCTGGAAAATGTAAGAAAAGATAAGTGAGTGAATGGACATTTTTTATTTAACTTTTTTTGGCTTTTCCTTTGTCTTTTTGAGCTAACAAGTACAAAGGATATGTAAAGCAGAAGCACTGAAACACTTCTCCTACCTCGTCACTCAATTCATGCATCCTGTAAACTATAAAGAGAAAACTATAAAATGGAGCAAATGTTTTTCATTGTGCTTCAAGGGCTGAACTATTTGCCAAAATAATCTTATTGCCATTATTTTTCCCATGTGTTTTTGAACAAATGGAAGCAGAAAACCACTTTTTATGTATAAGAGCACCAGCAGATAAATACAACAAAGGGAAAATAACTTTAAAAAAAGAAGTACTATAGTGATTCATATGGCAAATTTGATATCACCTGCTTTTTCACTCTTGTTTTGAATAAGAAAAACATGCATGAGGGTAAAAAGAAGGATATTTGTCAAAACATCCACAAAAGAAATTGTTTGTATATACAGACGCATTTCAAATGCATCTTTTCAATATTATGAAAAAGTTCAATATTTTTTCTTCACCATTTTCAGAATCTGAACCCCATATATTATTTGGACTCATTATACATCGAGTGAATCATTTAAAGGAAAGCATTTGTTTCTTGAAATGTTGATGATTACAGCTTGCAGATAGTGAAAATCCCTAATTCCGTCTCTTAGAAAATTCTAATGTTTGATCAGGTCAATTAAAGGATATTTTGAACAGAAATGTCAGGCCTCTGAAAAGTTTGTTCATTTTTCTGCACCATTTTTGTGGCTCGTGACTGTTTTTCGCTCATTTTAGTCAGTATCACAATTTTTTTCTATTTTGGAATGGTTTTGGACAATTTTTAATTTTTTTTTTGATTATTTCCATTCACAATTTTCACTCATTTTTGCTGCTCTTTGACCGATTTTGCTACCTAAAACCTATTTCAACACCAAATTCTTGCCATTTTTCCACATTTCACCACTTGGATTAATTCTCAATCAAAGGTAGTTTTCAACAGTTTGTCTCTATGGTTGAACAGGGTTGAGTAACACTGGGGTAGAGAATAAAACATCTACTGCAAAAATGTATCTGGTGTTTTGACAAAGAAACGTTACACTGTCTGTGATTTGTATATTGCAGCAGAACTCCATAGTGAATTAATCTAATTTGTGATTAATTGCACAGCCCTACTTCCAAGTATAGCATAGTGGGAAATACTAAAGGAGAAAATAGAAAACATGTACTGACGGCTCTGCAGATTATTTCTCATTACAGAATGAAAATCATAATTAAAGGCATTAAACTCAAACCGTGGAACTCTAACTAACAACGAATTAAGACTGGAGCATTAAAACTACACGAGGAAATTTTGTTAATGTATAAGAATCTGACTAACAAGCTGTTCTTCGATGTAATGAGGTCAGTGTGTCACATTCAGACATGCTTGTTCCACGGAGCTGCACACTCAACACGCAGCATTCCTTCCACACTGCAGCCAAAACACACACATACACACACACACATACACACACTTCCAGAGACACTGTGACGACTGTGCATGCAAAAGTTCAAGATTCTTTCCAGCTGAAGCAGCTGTTGAGGAAGGAGACGATGGTGAGATGGAAGGGGTGACAGACGACCAGATGGAGATTAAGTGCAGAGGCACATGAGAAGGTCAGGAACGGCATTTCTCGGAAGACAGAAGGTAAGTCAATGACCTGCTTTTGAAGTGCCTACGATGCGAATGTGCATCATTGTCATAGAAATCATTTCGGTTTTTAATTGCTTTATAAAACTGGTGCCATGAAACGGACCACTGTCCTCACCAGCTGCTTGAGTGAAACAGTCGTACGTAAACACAGAAGCTTGTGGTTGAGTGGCAGCAGTTTGGTCTCACATGGATTAAGATAATGACTGCTTCTGCTCCTAGTACTCACTTGTGTTCGTCATTGAGGATGTGGACCTTGAAGGCTCGAGGCATCACCAGTTTGGGGTCGGTGTCTGGAGGTAGCGCCTCTGGGGGCGGGACCCATGTGTTGAACTCAGACAACCAGTTCTGTAAAGTGTTCACCTGGGAGGAAAAGAAGAGTCAGGTGATTAGTTATTAGACTCAAAATTGAGTTAAAAGCTGTTCACTATAACATATTTAAGTTCTTATAATAGTTTATTCATGTTTGATGTTCTATATTAAGTAGACTCTAAAGGCTGTACTTGTTGATTTTATTCAGTTACGAGATGCCGAGATAAATATAAGTTCTGCTTGACTCTAGTTTGTTACATTGTGTTTTCTCAAGGTGCATCCACAGTTACTTACAGGTACGATGGCGAGCACGGTGTGAGCTGTGGTGTGTCTGAACAGGATGTCGATGAAGGAGATGACCTGCAGCGTTTTCCCCAAGCCCATGCTGTGAGCCAGGATGCAGCCGAAGCCACTGCTGCTGCTGAAGCGCTCCACAGACTCCACCAGGTTATCATATAGGAAACGAATCCCACCGATCTGAGAGGAGAGAAAGACAGAGTGAGCTCTTTATTCCAATCTGACTTCATTTTCTCTCTGTGTGTGAGGAGCAGAGCTGAGATTTGAATCAAACTGCAGGAAAAGTCCGATGATTACCTGGTGAGGTTTGACTGCTCGTGCCAGCTGAGAGGACAGGAAAATGTCGTCCTCGGTGGCTGGGTGGTTTAGGTTGACCAGCACCCTGCCATCGCTGTCTGGTTGGTTTAAGGTGTCGTTGGTGTGTGCGCCGCTTGGCTCCCTCTCTTCCTCGTTGGTGGATTCGCTGTTGATGTGGGCGACAGCTTCGTCTTCGCCTGAGCTTAGATCAATCACATCTGCATGGAGAGAGGAGCCAGGTGAGAAGAGGAAGGGGGGGCAATATATTGTACATTTCTTAAAAGTGCATCACAAGTCTTAATTTTATATTAAGAAAAGTAAGGAGGCTCTCAATGTTCTGTCTGGGTCAGACTGTGTTTTGAACCAGACATAGAAAACTCTGCTAAGGTACTTTATGCAAACTTTGCAATTACAAAAGTTTTTCGGAAGATTCTTTTCACTCTTTTATGCAACAGTTTTCATTTTCATAATTCAGCACCTTTCAATGTTATTGACAAAACATTGCAAGGTCCTTTTCTGATAAAAGGTGAGCTGGCTATGATGAAGCATCTTTTGCTTTCAAAACCATTTTATGGCACAAAGTCAGAAGATAGAACAAAGTGACAAAGAGAGATTTCATAACCTCCGACGCAGGTTTCACCGACTATTCAGAAGGGATTGTTTTCATTGCAATGAAAGGACTACGAACTGTCATGGGCTGAGATTTGAGCTATTAGAAACTGCATCTGAGTTAGTTTCATATAAATCCATACCTACGATATAATTTTATGGTAGTGTTATATCCTGGCTATAAGATGATCCCCTTTTTCCAAGACAGATTTTTGGGGGCTCTAAAAAAGGCTATTTGATGACAAAATCTTGTTTCATCACAAAAAGACATTGTATGTAAAAAATTGAATAAAACATTGATCAAAACAACTTAAAGCAAGTTATGCTGCTGTTGGTAACAGCATAGTGCAACATCTAGTGCATTCAACATCACAGTGGGCGGAGAAAATGAATCTGTGTTTTTCGTAATGAGCACCAAATCACAGCAGAAGTAATGTAAGGTTACTTCTCTCATAGATCAGGTCTAAACCTTGTTCTATTACCTAACAGATTAAATATCCTTATGTTATTTATCTCATCTACATGTTAGGATGTCATTTCTGCACGTTCACGACTCTCTTCTGCTCTCTGTACTGTGCACAGCAGAGTTCCGCACCAATGCATACAGACACATACATGAGCACGCACACACACTGACGAGCACACTCCAAACAGAGTTAATTCAAATTCAATTTCGAATGGCACAAATCTCAGCACATAACAATAAATGGGCTAACCACATCAAAAGAAACCAAAATTGAACCGAGGTTGGAAGCATGCTTGAAGAGGATCACTGTGAATCTGTGCTCGGTTACTCTTTCCTATATATGTAGATGGGAAAAGGGCTGTGCCAAACTGAACTGAACTGGAATTGTTCGTCTGAATCTGAATTTTACAAACTAAAACTGAATTTTTTATTTTTGAATTTTTAGGAATAAAGGGAGTTGAAATTTCAAGTAGGTAAAATACAAATTCAAAGCAAATAAATTCAATTTCCACACATGAAATCAGATTTTAGTTCATGCTTTTCACAATCAATTTCTAATGGCTCAAATCTTGGTCCATAAGCTGTTCTCAAAGGTTACTCAAGCACCTTGGAAATCAGAGCCTTGAATTTCTCAAAGGCTGTCTTAAAACTGTGCAAAAAGAAAAACATTGCAGATGTCAGACAGAAGAACTTGAGTCACAGCTTCTTCCCTGATAACAATCACCACTGGATTTTAATTGGCCTTGATTTATTTCTCTCAAGTGAAGCGACAAAGAATGACCCCATCATTGACTTGACATGTGTTGTTACATCAATGTAACGCGTTACACACTCGTTTGTGTGTAAAGTGTGTGTGTGTGTAGAGAGAAAGAGACTGAAATCCATATCTGATAAAACGCACTTCAACGTCAACGGTATCAAGTGGTGAAAGTTACACAAGCTGGCAATCTACGAGGGCATGACGGGGAGGAGGAGGAGAGGTGTGTGAGTGTGTGTCAGTATGTTAGTGTGTGTGTCGAGCGAGAGAGAAAGAGCGAGAGAGCTTATATAACTGCAGTGAATGGCTGGTTATACAAGTAGGATTAGAGTGGAGGGGGAGACTGGTTATGCAACCCCAACTAGAAATGTCACTGTGCCACTGGGAGTGTGTGTGTGTGTCTTCATTATATGTGTGTGTGCATATATATATATATATATAAATACACGTGTGTGTTCTGGCAGGATTAGCCAGCTTTATTGCTCCACAGGGCCGCTCTGATCAGCCCCACACACACTCTCCCTCTTTCATCTCTCTTCCTCTCTCTGCCCTTCAATCGTTACATTTTCTTTCCCTCACTTTTGTCCTTCCAGGTTCCGGTATCTACATATCATCTGTCTGAGTTAATGTAACCACAGGTATCTCTCTCTCTCTCTCTCTCTCTCTCTCCTTCTCTCTCTCACACACATATGTTTGCCTGTGTGTTTGTGTTACAGGTGTGTTTATCCTGTGTGAAAGGCTGTGTGAAAGTGCGTGTGTGTGTGTGTGTGTGTGTGTGTGTGTGTGTGTGTGTGTGTGTGTGTGTGTGTGTGTGTGTGTGTGTGTGCTTGGGCAGTAAGAGAACAGTACATGATGTACCCTGTGGAGGTTTTAAATATTCTGATGCACAGAGCAGCTAATCTAACAAAATTCCCTCCAGTTCATAAGCCCCACACACACATACAAACGCACACACCCCCCGTCAAAGAAATTAGGACAATTTTGACCTCAGATGTTTAATTCTGGCTATAACTTTCAGTAATTGGGTTTAAAAGTTTGGAAAAGTCTGTGTGGTCTGTTCACCCCTGAAAGTAATCTGAAGTCAATGAACTTTAAGTGCTCGCCAAGTTTTGTTAAAATGGTTCACTTATGCAATAAAGCATCTTTTTCTTTTGTAACCTAAAACATCCCAGAAACTTATGCTTCACATTCAACCCCCCCACAAACCATCCTCAGCTCAAAGTGATTGTTGGAGATTTCAGGTAGAAGCAGCGTCTGCTGTCTCCTGAGTTTTCCAGTAGAAATGTTGAATCTGTCTGTGGTTCAATCTACTTAAATTTCTCCCAGAGACTCAGGCATAACTGGCTTTTTTACATGACAAATTTCCAGAGCCAGAGGTGAGACAGACAGCTGAAAAAGAGTGCAGAGTTTAACAATATCATGGCAGCCATGAGGCTTTGTAAAGCTGTACTGCTCTTGGACACACTGGCCAATTAACACAACATTCTTTCTCAGCAGCTGTGGACTAACTGTGTAATTTGTGGCTAAAGTGGGCAGGTTTCAACTTTAGATAACAAATGTGTTTCTTCTTTAAATGAACATTAATGTAATAACCAATGAAAACATGTGCAAGCATCAAGACTTATTTCTGAAGTAATTTTAACTTTGGTTTGTCAACTTAAAAGATGTGGAATCACTTTTTAAACCTGACAGAATTACATTTTTAACACCATAAACTTCAAGTATCAAGAACCTCTTAAAAAGGATCACGTATAGAGCTAAGATACTCCACTCAAATAAAAGCACATGTACTTCAATAATAGTTAACTTGAAGTGACTGTGAGAAGAATCTGTATGAAGTGGATTGCAGCCACTTTGCCTCTGGCCAAAGAACGTTGGTGAAGCCTGGTTATGTCCTACCAGTGCATCTACCAACGCCAACCTCACCAAGTAGAGCAAACACAACCTAGCTCTTCATTTCATGAATAGACTCTCAGGTTTGAACAGGTCACTGCAGTATAACTCCTGCATGTGGGTTGGAATGAACAGTATCAAACAGCTTAACCTGTATTTTAGCCTCTAGCTTGTGTTTTAGCCTTCAGCCTGTGCTCCATCACTCTCCTGTTAAGTTTTCTCCTGCTATTCTGTCCCTTTTCTGTCAGACAGTCCAGCTCCTGTTTCCTCTATTACTACTCAATAAATCACAGAAATGGTTTTCAGCAGAGAGAAACAGATCTTTCATTTCACTGATAAACTTCATCAGCTGGTGTGTTGTCATGGAGACCCTGGGGTGCTGTAAATCAATACGGTCCGGTCTGTTCTGATCAGGAAGCTAAGAAATAGCATTCAGAGATAACTTAATTTGGCGCTGATAATCTCATTTTTGATTGTGGACTACACTCTGTTATTTATCTAAAGATGAGGCTTTTTCATGAGCACTTGTAAAGTCCTCACAGTCCCTTAAACACCACTTCTGTGAACCTCCAACTGCACTGTTATGATTAAATCAGGGCAAAGGCATGCATGTTTGCATTTTTCTGATTTCATAGTAGTCCTGTTGACTGTCTGCATACTTGCCAAAATTCTGATAAAACATATAATGGACTAACTAACTTGAGAACATGTAACTAGTTACTTTCCATCCCTGCCGTGAAATCGTTAACTTTTTAAACATCTTGGTGGTTTGCTTCAATACTTTGGTCTTTAATCCCTTTATTCTTGTTTATGCTTTCTAAGTATTGCCGTCTGATTTCCAGCTAAACTCCTCTGCCGTAGTCATCTCATTTATCAATAAGAGAGCTTACATCACTACTGCAGCTGTATTTACACAGGTCATTCAAATTAAATTTCTAGAACAAAGTCCACACTTCAACAGATCCATGAAACCAACAACGTGACACACACGTCTGAGGGTGATGTAATCCAAAAGCAAATGAAGAGTATTTGTCAAAACAGAAGCCAGTCATGAAATTGTTACCAGACTTTAAAAAAACTGAACCTAAATTGTGATTCATTGAAGTAAGTAAAGTTTTTTAAACTTGTCACATTGTGCTGTTGAAGCATTTGAAGAATTAGCTGCTGGTGTATTTAGGGCTTACTTAGCAATGCTGAGTCACGAATAAACTGCAGAGCTCTGTGTGAAGCCCTATGACCTAATAGCCCACTTACACACAGGTCAAAGGTCAACTGGGGCGGAAGAGGTGCAACATGTGGGGCAATATCTTTGACACTGAGGCTGATGCATATTTATATCCTGTTTACATCGAATGGATAGGAAAGTTGTCTTTAGATAGAGGTTATTTTTTAAAATTTAATTTACTGCAAAGGAGAAAAACGTTCACCACATTTGAAACTTTTCCAGCACTTTTTCTCTAAGTGCTAAGACACTAACATCCTTGAATATATCTTGAGAGTTATTTGACCATTTTCACCTTGAATATACCCTTCACCAAAAGAACCTCAAAGTTTAGATGCTTGCATATTCTTTTTCCAGAAAGCGCTGTACAATAAAAGAGGTCATGGTGATGACACCGGAGATGGAGGAAACTGAAGAGTCGAGTTATTCTGTTTGATTTTGTGTCTTTTTGAAGAATCTGTTTAAAGCAGATTGTCTTCCTAGAAAACCACATTTAATTGTTCCAGACGGTTTTGCATTATACCAGATTGGCTGTGTGTGTGTGTGTGTGTGTGTGTGTGTGTGTGTGTGTGTGTGTGAGCATGTGTGTGTGTGTGTGTTTGTGTCTGACCTGTTTTGAGTGTGTGCTGAGCGGTAGCTGCGGTGGCTTCACTGGTTTTGGTGTCGTCCTCGATGCTGACGGAGCTGCTGGAGTCCAGACTGATAACTTCCTGCTGGACTGACTTCACTTGTTGCTGTGATGTTGCTGATGCTGTTGACACGTTATCTGCCGATAGGTCACAGAAATGAGGGTGAGAAAACACAAAGAGAGGAGACGAAATGAATAAATGAAAGCGAAGATGGAAAAGAGTGATGACAGTATGTAGGCAGAGAGAAACTCTACTGATGTCTATGCTTTAATCTATTCATGATTGGTGCTGCTGGTGTTGTTGGAGAGTTTGTATTGTGTTAATGGTATAAATTACAGCTGATGAAGAGGTTGGAGAGTCAGTGTTCAATTGGCCAGTATCTCATGCTCTCACCAGTTGTGTATTCAGGCAGCAGTAGTACAGGGAAATCCTGTTTTCGCTGCTGCTCCAGCCGTCGTCTCCTCTCCAGTTCATCCTGCTGAGCTGCTTTGGTCACTGACTCCAACTGATGCTCTCTCAGTAACTTCCTATACAGAAACAAAACATTAAGACAACATCAAAATGATTGCAGTTGTTTTTATAAGCTAACCGTTTGTCATTTTTTGTAGCTTTCTACTCCAAAAAACAATGAATCAAGACGACAGACCTCTACATTCACTTTCTACACTGTATTAATTATGACTCATTTAATATCAACAATGAAGCAAATGAGTTTGACATTATGAAAGGAGTGAATCACAAAGGGCCAAACAAACAGAGAATTAGCATCTGATTAAAGAATCACTTTCATAGAAGCACAAGTAGTTGTAGTTAAAGACGCAGTGGCTCAATAGTAGAAGAGGTAATTATTAGCAGTAGCGGCACAGTCATGCAAAATAAGCAGTGAAATGACTATGAGAAGTTTCAATAGGTTCTGATTTGTTAAGCTGAAATCTAACTAAGGATAGACCAATATACCAGCCTGCTGATTTTTGAGTTTTTCACTTGTGTCAGTATCTGCATATACCTGGATTGGTTTGCTGGTATATTATTCCCTGTCATGATTTACAGACGGGCATTTACGGGCAGCTCTGTGCTGCTAGGAGACACTACAGTCCATGTGCAGACCGCGTCTTGCTCCTCCCCTGCTTGCAGACTGCAGAGTGAAGCAACTTCAAAACTAAATCAAAATATATTTAATAAAGCTGAACAAAGATGAAGCTGTTCCTACTGTTTTCAACACCTTCTACCTCTCTTTTTAACATTTTGTTTTAGTTTTAAATATAGTTCCATAAATGTTCCTTATTTTAAAATTGAAACCTGTAACATTTGTTATCACCGTGTCATGTTTATAATGTAAACTGAGTGCCAAACAGCAGCATCGGCCCCAAATATTTGTCAAAGAAAATCAGCAGACTGTATCAGTCATTGGTGAGGTGTGATCAGAAAAATCAGTATTGACACTGGCCCCAAAAAAATCCATATTGGTTGATCCCTTGTATAGCTAATAAGACCAATCAAACTTGATTGGAAAACTTTAAATGTCTCAAATCCTCAGAACAGTTTTTATCTGTGACACACACTGATGTAACTTTATGCAAAAGCAGCAGGTGGAGCTCTTTTATTGTTACTGGCAGCCAAAAGATTGCCGCTGCACACAAAGAACAGTGAAGTTTAATCACTGACAGTTTCATCTCTAATTGGTCTGATCTTTAATTCTTCAAACTGAGAGTGAAATCAGAGAGGCAGAGGGCCAGAAAAGACACAGCAAGAAGGTGATGAATCTAACCAACCAGCCGACAATGACCATTTTTAGAAACAGTGGTGAGTAAGAGTGAATGCTGGTTTACTTAGAATCATAATCAGGGGATTGTGGGTAATCCCTTTCATGTCATGGTTGACTGGGTTCTAATGCAAAGGATTTAATCACTTTCTTAAATCCAGCTAGAATGACTAATTGATGAAGGAAACTCAGCGTCTGATTTTATTCTGTTGACAAAAATCTTCCAGTGTGTGCAGTGATTATGACATGAACCCACAGACTTCATCAGAACACAGCGACACCCACACTGACACCGACACTGACACCGACGTGCACAGATCTGATCCTGGCTGCTTTACCTGATGTTGCGCCTCATGTGTGCTGGTTTGGAGCTCCTCTTTTTAGTTCCTGTTAAGGTGGAGGGAGGGGAGGGGCTTTGGCTGGCCGGCCTGGACCTGGGTCTGGACACGGCCTTGGAGGGAGGAGGGTGGGCTGGCGTCTCCCCCGCAGGTGAGGTAGATGGGGGAGGGGTGCACTGCCATGCAGCCGAGTCGCCTCCCTGAGCTTCATTCTCGGAGCTGAAGGGGGCGCTGTGGGACTGGTCTGTGTGACGGAGACAGAAAGAAAACAGTCTATGGTTATTTAAAACAAATCAAACATAGTATGGTCAAAGACAAACTTCACAACATTTTAGGAATTAATACCAGTGCTGCATATTACTCTTAATTTCTACTGCAAATTATACTGTCGACAGGGTATCTGCAGGTTTCAGCAAGTCAGATTTAAGACTGTTGAAGACCATTTAGATGCCACCTTGAATGAAATTTAAGACTGAAAACCCCATAAATAAAGGCAATGGCTGAGGGATCCTGCTGTATTACATCCCAAGCATAGGATGTTTGTCACTCAAGAGGCAACCTTTAGACAATGTGGAAGTACTTAAATCTGCTGTTCGTTCACTGAGGCTGGCTCCAGAAGTACCAGAAGTCACGTACACACCAAGCCAAAAACAGTTTTTGCAGCAGAAATTAGCATTTTTACAGCCTGAAACAAAAACGGTCTCCTGTTTGAATCACGAATTTCACGAACAGCACAAACTGTACAGGGGAGATGTTAAGATCGCAAGTTCGCCCAATCAGAGGCACAGCTCAGATCACATGACTGACAGGTGCCCAATAGCTGTGTTTGGGCACTCGTCACCCGTCCCAATTCCAATATGGCTGCACCAGCCGTCTGCCTCTAAACACAGCTTCAGAAACAGACAGGTGACATCATGGAGACAACGTCCGTCTTTTAGTGAGTGATTTATTTAAGACCAGCACAAAACATTTCAAATGAATTGAAGCTATTTTAAGGCTTTCATTTTAAATCTACAAATTTCAGTCTTTTAAGACTTTAAAGGATGTACACAAACCCTGTGACAGGAAACTTATGATGAAAGATTGGTTAATCAAGGTTTAAGTATGAATTTTGAACAAGAGCTGTAAAAGCACTATGGTTATGTAAAGCTCCTTCAAGGAACTTCTGGATTGTACAAAGAAGAGGAAGGAGATAAACATTCCTCTTTATCTAATCTCTTTTCAGAGAAATTCAATTTTACACTCTGAAATTAGTCATTCTCTATACACACACACATGCACAATTAGCACTTTTGCACACAAACATGCACCAACGGAGAGTGCAGAGTGAAGGAGCTGCACCTTCAGTGCGCACCCTGAGCGGTTGGAGGTTCGATGCCTTGCTCAAGGGCATCTCTACAGTGCTGAGGGAACTATGCTGACACCTTAGGGGTGGCTGTGGCTCAGTGATAGAGTTGTTGTCTCTCGATCGAAGGTTCGTGGGTTCGATTCCAGCTTCTATAGTCACATGCCGAAGTGTCCGTGAGCAAGACACTGAACCCCAAATTGCTCCCACTGTTGTTCAGTGGAGTGTGGATGGGTATGAATATGTTAGCCTCAACTGGTGGCAGTCTGATTAGCAGTCTCTGCCATCAGTGTGTGATTGTGGCGTGGATGGGTGACAGAGACTAGCAGTATAAAGCGCTTTGAGTGGTCAGAAAGACTAGACAAGCGCTATATAAGTACTGGTCATTGGTCATTTCACCTCTGCAGCTATCAGCCAACTTCCTGCATTTTTTGGACCATGCTGAGACTTGAACCAGCAACCCTCCACTTGCCAAGCCAAGTCCCAATGGACTGAGCTGCTGCTGCTCCAAAAGCACAGGTGGGACTCAATCCTTCAACCTTCAGACTGGTAGCCCATGACTGTACCCCTACACTACATCTTCCTAAATCTAGTGCCACCTACAGACAGAGCAGTTCAGAGAGGCAATAAAAACGACCACTCTTCAAAGTGCTGGTCTAAAAGAAGAGTTAGTAATAATTTTAGTGTGACATAACCAGTTAAAAAACCCTCACAGCAGCTTGAATGGTTATGACTTCAATTTTACTTTACATTACCAACTGATGTCTGAGACACATTGTGTAGTTTTGTCAAACTTTTCCATTCAAGATCTCTAATTAGTGATGAAATCCCACTGTTGGCTCCACTCCCAGTTAAATTCTGATCAGGTGTTTTACAGCAACAAGCAGTCATAAATGCATCACTTAAATTGTCAGCGATTGCCGAATCAAGGACACGTTCTGTCATTGAAGTAATGTAGTGTGCCACCTCAACCTCCAGAACAGCTCCAAGCGCTGATTACATGCCAAGTCTCCAACCTAATCATTTTAACTGTCAGTAAATAGAAAGGCATAAATCAAATTAATGAATCATTACTTGATGTGAGCAATCCCAAGTCAAATATGCAGAACCTCCCAAAGCTGATTTTGCCCGTATCATCACCGTGTTACTTTTCCATTATGTCATGTTGACTGCTCAGCTCTGCCTCTGTAAACACATCGTGCCCTTTTTGGAGGAAACTGCCAGAGCCGTGGATGAGACACTCCTTTTCAATAAAGACTTAACAGGACAGTAACTTGGCAGAGTACATGAGCAGGTGGTAGCACTCAGGTCAGAAAGGTATTTCAGAAAATGACACAATTCTAATCCTCAAATATAACTTTGGAAGGGAAGTGCTTCAAGTACAAACCACCACTTATCTTAAAGACGGAAAAAAGCCAAAATAAAGTCAATGAAAACACAGACTCATTATTTTCCACTGATAAAAAATGTCAAGCACTGTAAAAGTTAGTTGTGTAGGATAATAAATTGCTCCAGGATCTGGTGAAAAAAAAAGTGTTTCAAAACTATCTTCCTCAACTTTTAAGGACTTTCCTTTTCTTTAAAAAAGTGTCTTTCTGCTGCTGCAGTGCTCTCCTCTCGCACTTTTTGTTGTTTGAAACTTTATCTTAATAGGGCTTCTTTCAGCCTTCCTGGATACAAGTTTTAACACAGCAAGATTTGCGAAACAACAGGAAGAAGGTTCTTCTCATTCTTCGCCAAGGAATATTTCAAGATGACATCATGAAAACTTCAGCGACATCCGTCTGCACTTTTTTCTTTTTGATCTTTTCCTAACTTCTTCTCCTTCATCGAGCTCTTTGTTTCATCTCCTATCAATCTGCTTGTATTCCACTTTCACCTTTTTTCTTCTACTTCTTCTTCTTCTTCTCTCCTCCTCCTCCTCCTCTCTCAGTTGTTCTGGCAGAGACACACTGAACCAGATCTGAGGCTTATGTAAGAGCTGGATCATAAATATGGACGGCTTATGAAACACAAGACAGGACACAAACGCTGAACCACACGCACAAACTCACACATCAGCACGCACACACACACTTTCCACAGAGGACAAGTGTTTGTTAAGAATCTAAATCAACACATAAACATGCGCATTTCTATATCCAACTCCAAACCTGCCAGAACAAATAAGCTAACACAACTAATGTTTAATTCCGTAAAACAAAGACATGAAAACAAAACATGTTCTCAGCATGACACCTGGCAAGCCAAAGTTTTAGTTTCCCACATTGCGAGAATAAACACACGCACACACTCACACACACACATCCTAACATAATGGAGCATGGAGGCTGGTGATGAGCTCACTGCCAGTTGAAAAACAACTTACATAAAACGCCCCTTCAATCCATCAAGGCGATAACAAACTTCTTGATGTGGCTGCTAATGACACCAGTCTGTCTCGGTAGTTAGTGTGTGTGCTTGTCTGTGTTAGGGTTAGTTTTCTAACAGTCGCATCTAAACACAACGAGCATGCATTATTATGGTGATACCAGGTAGGAAAACCAAAGAGTCAGTGTATTACACATCTAACACACTGTGAAGTATTCAGAATCTTTTAATATTCACCCAGGCAGCCTGATTCCCATCTATAAGCTACATCAAAGATTCCTATAGCAGTTTTATTGTCCTGTTTGTTGAAAGTCATTCATGAATAGTTGTGTAAGTAAGAAGTCTGAAGTGTTTCCTCATAAGACCAAAGTCTTCGGTTATGGAAGACCAACTTATGTGTCTCAGTAACCAGGTATTGAATTTTAAACATCAATACATGGTCCCAACAGGAGGAATGCTGTTACTTTCAAAACATTGATTTTAGCACAATAGTTTGGTTTACAATTGCATAACTGTCAAAAACTGAAATAGTTAGCATGCAAACCCACAAAACAGTAAACTTAACCCTTTTATTTTTTGCTCAACTGTTTGTGAGCGCACAATAGAGTCATTGAAATAGGTTGAACTGGTTTAACTGGGTAGTCTTTACAGCTCAAAAATATTTCCCCTTTTTATTTTGCTTTCTGATACTAGCGCTACAACAACATAAAAAAAGGGTGTCGCCAACCTGTTCCTGTTAAGAATCTACTGCCTTCATTCTTAACAATTCCCTCCATGAGTCTTTACAGAACGCCAGAGTGGCGACCTTATGTTAACTGTTTTGCCCGAGCTAGCTTAGCTTAGCAGATAGATAACAGTTGAACAAGAAAACTGTGTTTCAGGGTTTTTCTGCATGAAGTTTTACCTGAGAAGCTGTAAAATTGAAAATAAATGTATTTACTCTGTCACAAGAGCTTTATATTCAGTGCTTTCAACATCTCCTTACGTACCAAAAACAATAAAGAAAACATGGCACTAGCTTGATGCTAACATACACAGGAAATAGCATTTATATGGGAGTGGTTGGCATACACTCATATAAATTTGGTTTCAAAACAGAATTTTAACTTAAATCAAAGTAACATTTCACAACTACATTTTGTGAACAATAATCAAAACTCAAAAACTGTCAAAATACTAACAGGTAAATGTTTTCTAACCCGGACGTGCAGACTCATAGCATAATTACAGCAAGCTCAAATTTCCAAAGAACTCGAAGCATTGCTGGGTGGCCTACTTCAGTCAATAACATACAACATAAGAACACATCGACGTCACCTGGTGTGCTATTATTTACTTTTATTTATTAACTTACGTCCAGAGATTATATCCAAATCCATATTTATTTACGAACTCAACAAAATGTTGTCGAGAGAAAACCTGTGATGCTACTTTTTGGACTGAAAATTCACATTGGTGGCATTGGTGAGGGGATCGAAACACCATCTTGAACCAATTGGTGCCTGAATCTATGTCTATGTTTTATACAATCACAATGTGCCCATTAGTCAAGTCTTGCAGCAAAAGTCAGAACTGTAGTATCTTCAAAACGTTTAAGTTATCACAAAAATTCAGCTCAAACTTTACTTCCTTTTTTTGGAATCAAGATTGCACCACCAGATTTAATAGGAGGTCCTTGGTTGTTGGAGCCAGCCACAAGTGGACACTTCTTCAGAGCAGATATAGAAAGTTTTCTTAACTGTTCTCATTACTTGTGTGGCTATTTCATTATTTCTCAGCTAGACCCCAGACCGTAACTTAAATGCACTCTCTACATTTTGTTTAAACTACAGCTGCCAGACGGGACAACATTTCCCTTAAAGTGAGACATGAAATCAGTTTCACATAATGAGGAATAATCTAAAGCAGGTGGTGAGTTCTGCTGCACATTTCATCTGTTTGGAGTGAGCTGCTCAGTGAGAACTCTCCAGTATTTCTTCAACTGACTTCAATCAAAGAAAATAACAGGAAGCAAAAACACTGAACTTCCTGAATGTGTTTTGATTACTTTTCCAGGAACGAGCTACCAGTCTGTTTATCTTGAAGGTCGGTGAAAAAGCCTTCACGCAGCTGGACGCAGGTTTGATGATTCAGGCTGAGATAAGAGCAGCAAAACAAGCAGTTCTTTCAGCGTAAAGATGTCCCAAAATAACACGCTCACTCAATAAACCAATCTTCCCCATGTTTTAGCCCTGCTCCCTCAAACCGGACTGTACAGAACAGTTATATAACCATTCCTGAAATGCACGCTGCCTAAACATCCCCACACACACACAAGCACATTTACAGAGAGAGCACTTAAAGCAGACACAGAGGGGGCAGACAGGAAAAGAGAGAGAAGAGGCGAGAGACGAGAGATAAAAGAGGGGTCATCATTTAAAGAGAGTGAGAGAGGCACTTCTGAGTCAGAGGGAGGGACACACACACATGCACCAGCACATCCACACACACACACACACACACACATATGCCAAAAGTATATCACAGGGACGCACAAACAAGAACACAGAAGTAGATTCTGGGAATCAGAACTTTTTCCTCAGCTGGGGTCAAGAGGACACCAAGTCAAAGAATTATTTATGATTGAGAGAGAGAGACAGAGACAGAGAGAGAGGCGGAGACAGAGAGAGAGCCAGGGCGACTGGCAGGGCATTATGAAATATGTTACCAAATCTGATTTTATAAGCTGTTAGACACACCTTGTGCCAGCATCCGGTGTCCAAGCATGCGCACGCCTCCTGATTTCTAAACTAGTTACTCTATCTGAGATGGTTTCTGCCAAATACTTGAATAGAATTTCATTTTCACCGGAAAAACGTCAAAAATGTGGAGCTACCTTATGTCTTGATTCATTTTTAATCACAAACCTGGCAGACAGATCTTCTCACTTTTGTTTCAGCATGCAGCCTTAATCAGTTATCATTCTGCTGATGAGGTGTTTTTTTATTTCCTCTCAAGTACTTCTTATGAAATTGACAAAAAAAGAGAAAGCAAAGGGTTTGTAATGGGACAGCAAATGAGTATGGGAGGGGAAAGAGGAGGCTGGTAGTAAGAAAAAGAGACTAAACACATTAACAGTTCAAAAAGGCGTCCCAGAAATAACTGGCATGCTGTTTTTGAGAGACTAGAAATGTTAGGAGAAGACAACGACAGTCGGTTCGTAGCTGAGTCTCAGTTTGTGAGGCCACATGTTACAGCTGCAGAGCTGAAACTGCATACCAAAACTGAATACACTGTTGTAGAAAAGAGAGAGAAAGGTGGTTTGTGAGCAGCTGGAAAAGGAGTGTCACAATCAGGCTGCTTTTGGCTGCTTTCATGTGAAATTATTAACTTTAAACAGCCTGATTTTATCACATCATACAAAAATCGAGGGAGGAAAACATTTGAAAGCATTGCAAGCGGAGAAGTTCCCTAGGGCAGGGAATTTTTGCGCACATTTTTAGGAATTTCTGACATAACTCTCGCTAACTCATTCATCAAAAAATGTCAAATGGAGTACTTAGTTATGAAAATAACTGTTATGTGTTCAATTACAACAGGCTGCTACTGATGAGGCAGGAACCAAATGTGAAGTCAGACTTTTACATCACAATTCACAGACTCTGGCATCAGATATTTATGTAACATTTGTGACTCTGAAAGTAAACAGGCACTCAGCCAATCGCTTGTTTCTGTTCCACTTCTGTTAGAGGAACTTCTCGTCAAGAGAAATCAGACACACACAAAAAAAACATGCTGCAAAACAAGTTTCATAACCTTGCGGGTTCACGCACAATGACTTTTCTGTGTATGTATACCCTCTCAGCCCTTTGCTGTAGTATGGATGACGTTTTTTCAGTGGTCACGGGATTCACCAAAGCTCATAAATTAGGAGATGTGGCCACAACAAGTCAGATAAGTGTTTTAAAACTGAAGAAATATTTGCTCATTTTGGTGAAAGAGACAGTTTGAGTGATGTCACAGGAAAGTGCCTCATACGTACACACACAGTCAGACTTACAGACTTGTAAACACAAACCTCGGGGAGAGCCTTGCAGCATTACGGCCGGACAGTAGAGAGAGGTTATACAACATACACACAAAAAAAATGCACAAAATGTATTTTATAACAAATGAATCATTGAGAAGTCCAATGAAAATTTCTCACAGGTAAAAAGGGAATCATTGACTGATACACACAAAGATAAAAAGACACATAAAATGGCATAAGATGGCCTCTGACCACAAGGGGTATGCAGGCACATTGCAGGGGGTGCGTGAAAACATTTTGGAATTTATTTTAAACTCGGGGGTAATGAGAAAAGCCAGTCAAAAAAAAAAAAAAAGTATGTGCACTCCAACTGGTTTCCCTGGGGAGACAATAACTTGTGGTACAAAAATCCAAACAGCTGCTTACCTGCAGCCAGGTAAACATGGAAAAATGGTTGAAATGTCCAGTTGCTCTGGATTCAGGAGGCAGTTTCAGATGAGCCACCCAAGAAACAGAAGAAAACGACCAAACTTTTCTTAAGTTTTAACGCCTGTTTCAAGAGGAATTATTCAACAGAGCTCCAGTTTTTTTGATGGTAAATGTGAAGTGTAACTAAGGCAGGTTGATCATTTTGATTTTGTGTTCATTTTCAAGGCAAAATATTTTTTAAGGTTTAATTTGAGGGAAAAGAAGAAAATACCAGATAATTTAGAGTTCAAATAAAGTTGATTAAGAATAATTTAGTTAATTATTAGTTGTATTGTATTCTACTTTTGAAAAATCATCAACTAGTATTTGTGAGAGGGTACCCGTGTTGTGACTAAAAGGCTAAGTGCACAAGCCACTGCTCTCCACCACAGACTTCAGGAACAACACTGAGTCCTGCCACCTTCAAAAGTGATACTGAGGATGTTTTATGAGTCTGTGGTGACCAGTACTATCCCGTACCCTGCGTGCTGTGGCGTGCTGGGGCAGCAGGCTGAGGGCAGTGGACGACAACAGACTGAACAAACTCACCCGCAAGGTTAGTGACATTATCGGAGCGGAGCTTGACTCTCTGACGGTGGTGTCCGAGAGGAGGATGCTGTCAAAGCTGCGCAGCATCTTGGAAAACATCCAGCATCCACTCCATAGTGAGCTGGTCAGTCACAGGAGAACTTTCAGTGCAAGACTGGTTCTCCCATGATGCACCACAGGACAACACAGGAGGTCATTCCTGCCTGTGGCCATGGGGCTCAATAACTCCTCCCTTTAAGTCACGCACCGGACACTGGACTATTAAACTGAACATATTCAGCTTTACTTTAACCTTTACCCATTTTTAAAAATCTATTTCACGACCGTATTTAATTACCTGCAGATGAAGAAATCTATTTATTAATCTGTTCAAACACTGTGTAATATCTATACTCTGTTCATCATGCGACAATTGCAATGTCTATAATATAGATAATGCTTTACCTTTGGTACTTGTTGCTTATTTATGTGTATCATATTAATAGCAAAGGTAACAATAAATTTCCCCTTAGGGTTAATTAAGTATTTCTGATTCTGATATAACATATCTATTTCACTCTTGATCTTATTTTTGATTAAAACTGTCTCATACTAGAACTTGTATCAGCCACATTCACCTACTGAGTCTATAAAAGTATCTTTTTTTCATATACTAAAAGACAAATGACTCCTGAATTTCCTAAGCAAAAAAAACAAAAAAAAAACAACAAAATGCTGATGGGGTTAGACAATGTACTTTTCAGGTTTTTGAAGTGAGTAATATATCAAATCAGACCCTATCACTGTAACTTGAAATAATGATTCTCTGAACTTGTCAGGTAAATGTGGCTCTTGTTAAGCTTGAAAGACAATATTTGCAAAAAGTAAAACCTAAACACTTGTTCAGATCTCAGTCCCTGCATCATAGTCAAAGTACATTACTCAAACATCAAGATTTCACGTTTACAGTAATGAAATGTGTACAGGGTAACTATATGAAGTTAGAAAGTTTCTGCTGTGTAAACTGTAAAAAAAGAGACATATTTCAACATTAACTCCAACCATCTCAGGTAACTGTGTGTCCTCCTTCGCTCTCCAGAAAGCTGCAGGTTCTCAAACCTTGCGTTTGTTTGGCTGGGAACTTGCAGACACAATCATCACACTGTTTAACTTCATCAAAAACAAATGTGTTGGCAGACCAGGCTTTTGGCTTATTGAGCGTTGAGAACTTATTCTACAGTTAGGAATGTGGAAGTCTTTCAAAAAGCTTTCAAACTCTGTTTCATAACGAGCAGGGCAGGATTTAAAGCAGCTCTCTCTGCCTGACAACAATGGAGGCGATATCTTTAGGTGGAAATTCAAGTAAGTAAACAGATCATCGAGGTGTCAAACTCACTAATTCTGACTGGTGAAGGAATGTTATGCGCTAAAAACCAGCTAAGCCCATCGTCGAACTCTGTGCTCTCCATGACCTCTGACCCTGAGCACAGAGGGTGACATACCAGCATGTGTGTTTATGGGAAGCTGAGTCATCATCTTCATCTGTCTGTGTCACAGAGTAAGCAGATACATTTCGAAGTCATTAATTTGTTCTGTTGGATGCGCCCTGCGGTTTGAAGACCTGCTGCGCCGCACAAAAACAGCACAACATGTACCCGAGATATACGCAACTCCAAAGAATGTGAGGCCATTGGCAAATAAATCATAGTTACTGTGAGTTCACTGTGTGTGTGAGTGAGTGTGTGTGTGTGTGTGTGTGTAAATGTCTCAGAGGGGGTTGATGTGGGAAATGTCTGCTGAAACCACAAGGTTACATAACTACAATATCTACGTATATGTCGAGAGTTTATATAACATCTAGAATTGCGCTACAAAAGACAACATCACAACTACACACCCTGTATGTGTGTGTGTGTGTGTGTGTGTGTGTGTGTGTGTGTGTTTCTAATCAGGGCAAGAAGTGTGTCAGTGTTATAGAGATAGGACGGGGGAAGAAAAGAGAGATGGAGAAAGATCAAAAACGCAAAGAAGGAACCACCTAGTGAAGGTAAAAATCTGTAATTTTTACCCATAACTCCTCAGTGATCTTACATCAGTTTGTTTCTCTCTGATATAAAAAGCCTTTCAACCCACTCTGGGTAAATTCTAAACTCTGTAGACTGATTTTTTTGGCTGTAAAACACTTATGTTAGTCAAAAACAGTTTTAGCAGTAAGCACTCCTGCCTGTGCAGAACTTTTCTCGCAGCTATCAATAGAAGCTGCTTTTCAAAGAGAAAGGGACCTTGTGTGGAGCAGATGGGTGACCGTCTGCCCTGGAGCCTGAAACCCCAGCAAAGATTATAATCTGTACAGTCATCCACTAACATTTTCCCTGGAAGTCCTCATTAGTTAATTCAACAGACTGTGACAGAACTAAATGTGGCTTTTCCTCTACAATCTGTTTTTTAAAGCTGTGAGCCACCACCAAATGAGCAGATTTGAAGCCTGGCTAGATGTCTGCAATCTGTGTGGAAACGCCAAAGTGAACTATCAAAGTGGCATCCTTAAACAAATGCTACTTTATAAAGCTTCATACTTTTGGGGATACGTTGAGAACATGAGGTGTGCGCTCAGTTTCATCAGTCTGGGACGGGTGGAGACTCTCTAAAGGGTCTGTACAGGAGTCACTTGTAATGCTCCAGAATGAAGACTGCATTTCCCATGAGCACCACCACCCACTGTGGTGAAAATGTAGCTCTTACAAAGCATACATTAGCCGTGGAAG